>JAYKTQ010000273.1:600000-882454 GCA_036010785.1 Ammospiza maritima maritima
GGATTTTTAAAACTAGGAAGCCCTTAGATCCAGGCACACTGCAGCTGTTCAAGGCATCCCAAGGGGAGTACAAAAGTGCAACAACATGGCAGCTTTCACAGCTTTTTCCTTGGCACCATCCCTATACCTAGGCTGATTTATCTGCCTAAGGTTAGGGTTAGGGTTCAGCCTAGGGCTTGGAGTTTTTTAACCAGGAAGCCCTGAGTTCCAGGCTTACTGCATCTGCCAAAGGCATCCCAAAGGGAGTGCAGAAGTGCCACAACATGGCTGCTTTCACAGCTTTTCCCTTAGGAAGAACCCTAATACCCGGCTGATTTACCTTCCTAGGGTTACTGTTAGGCTTAGGCCTAGGACTTTTAAAACCAGGAAGCCCTGGGCTCCAGGCACACTGCAGCTGCGAAAGGCATCCCAAGGGGAGCGCAAAAGTGACACAACTTGGCTGCCTCTGCTTCTATTCTCATGAGACCATCCCGAACCATAGGGTGATTTTCCTTCCTAGGGTTAAGGTTTGACTTACGCCTGGGGTAAGGGTTCTATTAACCAGAAAGCCCTGAGTTCCAAGAACACAGCAGCTGCGAAGGACTACCCAAGAAGAGCGCAAAAGTACCACAACATGCCTGCCTCCACAGCTTTTTCCTTGGGGACATGCCTAATTCCTGGCTGATTTGCCTTTCTCGTCTTAGGGTTGGGGTTCGGCCTAGGGCTAGGATTTTTAAAATCAGGAAGCCCTGAGTTCCAGGCACACTGGAGCTGTGAAAGGCATCCAAAAGGGAGTGCAGAAGTGCCACAACATGGCTGCTTTCACGGCTTTTTCCTTGGCAAGAAGCCTAACACCAGGCTGATTTCCCTTCCCAGGGTTACTGTAAGGCTAAGGCCTAGGGCTAGGATTTTTAAAACTAGGAAGCCCTTAGATCCAGGCACACTGCAGCTGTTCAAGGCATCCCAAGGGGAGTACAAAAGTGCAACAACATGGCAGCTTTCACAGCTTTTTCCTTGGCACCATCCCTATACCTAGGCTGATTTATCTGCCTAGGGTTAGGGTTAGGCTTCAGCCTAGGGCTTGGAGATTTTAACCCGGAAGCCCTGAGTTCCAGGCTTACTGCATCTGCCAAAGGCATCCCAAAGGGAGTGGAAAAGTGCCACAACATGGCTGCTTTCACGGCTTTTCCCTTAGGAAGAACCCTAATACTCGGCTGATTTACCTTCCTAGGGTTACTGTTAGGCTTAGGCCTAGGACTTTTAAAACCAGGAAGCCCTGGGCTCCAGGCACACTGCAGCTGCGAATGGCATCCCAAGGGGAGCGCAAAAGTGACACAACTTGGCTGCCACCACTGATATTTCCATGAGACCATCCCGAACCATAGGCTGATTTTCCTTCCTAGGGTTAAGGTTTGAGTTACGCCTAGGGTAAGGGTTCTATTAACCAGAAAGCCCTGAGTTCCAAGAACACAGCAGCTGCGAAGGACTTCCCAAGAAGAGCGCAAAAGTACCACAACATGCCTGCCTCCACAGCTTTTTCCTTGGGGACATGCCTAATTCCTGGCTGATTTGCCTTTCTCGTCTTAGGCTGGAGTTCGGCCTAGGGCTAGGATTTTTTTAACTAGGAAGCCCTGAGTTCCAGGCTTACTTCATCTGCAAAAGGCATCCCAAAGGGAGTGCAGAAGTACCACAACATAGCTGCTTTCACGGCTTTTCCCTTAGGAAGAACCCTAATACGCGGCTGATTTACCTTCCTAGGGTTACTGTTAGGCTTAGGCCTAGGACTTTTAAAACCAGGAAGCCCTGGGCTCCAGGCACACTGCAGCTGCGAAAGGCATCCCAAGAGGGCCGCAGAAGTGACACAACTTGGCTGCCTCTGCTGCTATTCTCATGAGACCATCCCGAACCATAGGCTGATTTTCCTTCCTAGGGTTAAGGTTTGACTTACGCCTGGGGTAAGGGTTCTATTAACCAGAAAGCCCTGAGTTCCAAGAACACAGCAGCTGCGAAGGACTAGCCAAGAAGAGCGCAAAAGTACCACAACATGCCTGCCTCCACAGCTTTTTCCTTGGGGACATGCCTAATTCCTGGCTGATTTGCCTTTCTCGTCTTAGGGTTGGGGTTCGGCCTAGGGCTAGGATTTTTTTAACTAGGAAGCCCTGAGTTCCAGGCTTACTTCATCTGCAAAAAGCATCCCAAAGTGAGTGCAGAAGTGCCACAACATGGCTGCTTTCACGGCTTTTCCCCTAGGAAGAACCCTAATACCTGGCTGATTTACCTTCCTAGGGTTACTGTTAGGCTTAGGCCTAGGACTTTTAAAACCAGGAAGCCCTGGGCTCCAGGCACATGCAGCTGCGAAAGGCATCCCAAGAGGGCCGCAGAAGCGACACAACTTGGCTGCCTCTGCTTCTATTCTCATGAGACCATCCTGAACCATAGGCTGATTTTCCTTCCTAGGGTTAAGGTTTGAGTTACGCCTAGGGTAAGAGTTCTATTAACCAGAAAGCCCTGAGTTCCAAGAACACAGCATCTGCGAAGGACTACCCAAGAAGAGCGCAAAAGTACCACAACGTGCCTGCCTCCACAGCTTTTTCCTTGGGGACATGCCTAATTCCTGGCTGATTTGCCTTTCTCGTCTTAGGGTTGGGGTTCGGGCTAGGGCTAGGATATTTTTAACTAGGAAGCCCTGAGTTCCAGGCTTACTGCATCTGCCAAAGGCATCCCAAAGGGAGTGCAGAAGTGCCACAACATGGCTGCTTTCACGGCTTTTCCCTTAGGAAGAACCCTAATACGCGGCTGATTTACCTTCCTAGGGTTACTGTTAGGCTTAGGCCTAGGACTTTTAAAACCAGGAAGCCCTGGGCTCCAGGCACACTGCAGCTGCGAAAGGCATCCCAAGGGGAGCGCAAAAGTGACACAACTTGGCTGCCTCTGCTGCTATTCTCATGAGACCATCCCGAACCATAGGCTGATTTTCCTTCCTAGGGTTAAGGTTTGACTTACGCCTGGGGTAAGGGTTCTATTAACCAGAAAGCCCTGAGTTCCAAGAACACAGCAGCTGCGAAGGACTACCCAAGAAGAGCGCAAAAGTACCACAACATGCCTGCCTCCACAGCTTTTTCCTTGGGGACATGCCTAATTCCTGGCTGATTTGCCTTTCTCGTCTTAGGGTTGGGGTTCGGCCTAGGGCTAGGATTTTTAAAATCAGGAAGCCCTGAGTTCCAGGCACACTGGAGCTGTGAAAGGCATCCAAAAGGGAGTGCAGAAGTGCCACAACATGGCTGCTTTCACGGCTTTTTCCTTGGCAAGAAGCCTAACACCAGGCTGATTTCCCTTCCCAGGGTTACTGTAAGGCTAAGGCCGAGGGCTAGGATTTTTAAAACTAGGAAGCCCTGGGCTCCAGGCACATGCAGCTGTTCAAGGCATCCCAAGGGGAGTACAAAAGTGCAACAACATGGCAGCTTTCACAGCTTTTTCCTTGGCACCATCCCTATACCTAGGCTGATTTATCTGCCTAGGGTTAGGGTTAGGCTTCAGCCTAGGGCTTGGAGATTTTAACCCGGAAGCCCTGAGTTCCAGGCTTACTGCATCTGCCAAAGGCATCCCAAAGGGAGTGCAAAAGTGCCACAACATGGCTGCTTTCACGGCTTTTCCCTTAGGAAGAACCCTAATACTCGGCTGATTTACCTTCCTAGGGTTACTGTTAGGCTTAGGCCTAGGACTTTTAAAACCAGGAAGCCCTGGGCTCCAGGCACACTGCAGCTGCGAAAGGCATCCCAAGGGGAGCGCAAAAGTGACACAACTTGGCTGCCACCACTGATATTTCCATGAGACCATCCCGAACCATAGGCTGATTTTCCTTCCTAGGGTTAAGGTTTGAGTTACGCCTAGGGTAAGGGTTCTATTAACCAGAAAGCCCTGAGTTCCAAGAACACAGCAGCTGCGAAGGACTTCCCAAGAAGAGCGCAAAAGTACCACAACATGCCTGCCTCCACAGCTTTTTCCTTGGGGACATGCCTAATTCCTGGCTGATTTGCCTTTCTCGTCTTAGGGTTGGGGTTCGGCCTAGGGCTAGGATTTTTTTAACTAGGAAGCCCTGAGTTCCAGGCTTACTTCATCTGCCAAAAGCATCCCAAAGGGAGTGCAGAAGTGCCACAACATGGCTGCTTTCACGGCTTTTCCCTTAGGAAGAACCCTAATACGCGGCTGATTTACCTTCCTAGGGTTACTGTTAGGCTTAGGCCTAGGACTTTTAAAACCAGGAAGCCCTGGGCTCCAGGCACACTGCAGCTGCGAAAGGCATCCCAAGGGGAGCGCAAAAGTGACACAACTTGGCTGCCACCACTGATATTTCCATGAGACCATCCCGAAACATAGGCTGATTTTCCTTCCTAGGGTTAAGGTTTGAGTTACGCCTAGGGTAAGGGTTCTATTAACCAGAAAGCCCTGAGTTCCAAGAACACAGCAGCTGCGAAGGACTACCCAAGAAGAGCGCAAAAGTACCACAACATGCCTGCCTCCACAGCTTTTTCCTTGGGGACATGCCTAATTCCTGGCTGATTTGCCTTTCTCGTCTTAGGGTTGGGGTTCGGCCTAGGGCTAGGATTTTTAAAATCAGGAAGCCCTGAGTTCCAGGCACACTGGAGCTGTGAAAGGCATCCAAAAGGGAGTGCAAAAGTGCCAAAACATGGTTGCTTTCACGGCTTTTTCCTTGGCAAGAAGCTTAACACCAGGCTGATTTCCCTTCCCAGGGTTACTGTAAGGCTTAGGCCTAGGGCTAGGATTTTTAAAACTAGGAAGCCCTTAGATCCAGGCACACTGCAGCTGTTCAAGGCATCCCAAGGGGAGTACAAAAGTGCAACAACATGGCAGCTTTCACAGCTTTTTCCTTGGCACCATCCCTATACCTAGGCTGATTTATCTGCCTAAGGTTAGGGTTAGGGTTCAGCCTAGGGCTTGGAGTTTTTTAACCAGGAAGCCCTGAGTTCCAGGCTTACTGCATCTGCCAAAGGCATCCCAAAGGGAGTGCAGAAGTGCCACAACATGGCTGCTTTCACAGCTTTTCCCTTAGGAAGAACCCTAATACCCGGCTGATTTACCTTCCTAGGGTTACTGTTAGGCTTAGGCCTAGGACTTTTAAAACCAGGAAGCCCTGGGCTCCAGGCACACTGCAGCTGCGAAAGGCATCCCAAGGGGAGCGCAAAAGTGACACAACTTGGCTGCCTCTGCTTCTATTCTCATGAGACCATCCCGAACCATAGGGTGATTTTCCTTCCTAGGGTTAAGGTTTGACTTACGCCTGGGGTAAGGGTTCTATTAACCAGAAAGCCCTGAGTTCCAAGAACACAGCAGCTGCGAAGGACTACCCAAGAAGAGCGCAAAAGTACCACAACATGCCTGCCTCCACAGCTTTTTCCTTGGGGACATGCCTAATTCCTGGCTGATTTGCCTTTCTCGTCTTAGGGTTGGGGTTCGGCCTAGGGCTAGGATTTTTAAAATCAGGAAGCCCTGAGTTCCAGGCACACTGGAGCTGTGAAAGGCATCCAAAAGGGAGTGCAGAAGTGCCACAACATGGCTGCTTTCACGGCTTTTTCCTTGGCAAGAAGCCTAACACCAGGCTGATTTCCCTTCCCAGGGTTACTGTAAGGCTAAGGCCTAGGGCTAGGATTTTTAAAACTAGGAAGCCCTTAGATCCAGGCACACTGCAGCTGTTCAAGGCATCCCAAGGGGAGTACAAAAGTGCAACAACATGGCAGCTTTCACAGCTTTTTCCTTGGCACCATCCCTATACCTAGGCTGATTTATCTGCCTAGGGTTAGGGTTAGGCTTCAGCCTAGGGCTTGGAGATTTTAACCCGGAAGCCCTGAGTTCCAGGCTTACTGCATCTGCCAAAGGCATCCCAAAGGGAGTGGAAAAGTGCCACAACATGGCTGCTTTCACGGCTTTTCCCTTAGGAAGAACCCTAATACTCGGCTGATTTACCTTCCTAGGGTTACTGTTAGGCTTAGGCCTAGGACTTTTAAAACCAGGAAGCCCTGGGCTCCAGGCACACTGCAGCTGCGAATGGCATCCCAAGGGGAGCGCAAAAGTGACACAACTTGGCTGCCACCACTGATATTTCCATGAGACCATCCCGAACCATAGGCTGATTTTCCTTCCTAGGGTTAAGGTTTGAGTTACGCCTAGGGTAAGGGTTCTATTAACCAGAAAGCCCTGAGTTCCAAGAACACAGCAGCTGCGAAGGACTTCCCAAGAAGAGCGCAAAAGTACCACAACATGCCTGCCTCCACAGCTTTTTCCTTGGGGACATGCCTAATTCCTGGCTGATTTGCCTTTCTCGTCTTAGGCTGGAGTTCGGCCTAGGGCTAGGATTTTTTTAACTAGGAAGCCCTGAGTTCCAGGCTTACTTCATCTGCAAAAGGCATCCCAAAGGGAGTGCAGAAGTACCACAACATAGCTGCTTTCACGGCTTTTCCCTTAGGAAGAACCCTAATACGCGGCTGATTTACCTTCCTAGGGTTACTGTTAGGCTTAGGCCTAGGACTTTTAAAACCAGGAAGCCCTGGGCTCCAGGCACACTGCAGCTGCGAAAGGCATCCCAAGAGGGCCGCAGAAGTGACACAACTTGGCTGCCTCTGCTGCTATTCTCATGAGACCATCCCGAACCATAGGCTGATTTTCCTTCCTAGGGTTAAGGTTTGACTTACGCCTGGGGTAAGGGTTCTATTAACCAGAAAGCCCTGAGTTCCAAGAACACAGCAGCTGCGAAGGACTAGCCAAGAAGAGCGCAAAAGTACCACAACATGCCTGCCTCCACAGCTTTTTCCTTGGGGACATGCCTAATTCCTGGCTGATTTGCCTTTCTCGTCTTAGGGTTGGGGTTCGGCCTAGGGCTAGGATTTTTTTAACTAGGAAGCCCTGAGTTCCAGGCTTACTTCATCTGCAAAAAGCATCCCAAAGTGAGTGCAGAAGTGCCACAACATGGCTGCTTTCACGGCTTTTCCCCTAGGAAGAACCCTAATACCTGGCTGATTTACCTTCCTAGGGTTACTGTTAGGCTTAGGCCTAGGACTTTTAAAACCAGGAAGCCCTGGGCTCCAGGCACATGCAGCTGCGAAAGGCATCCCAAGAGGGCCGCAGAAGCGACACAACTTGGCTGCCTCTGCTTCTATTCTCATGAGACCATCCTGAACCATAGGCTGATTTTCCTTCCTAGGGTTAAGGTTTGAGTTACGCCTAGGGTAAGAGTTCTATTAACCAGAAAGCCCTGAGTTCCAAGAACACAGCATCTGCGAAGGACTACCCAAGAAGAGCGCAAAAGTACCACAACGTGCCTGCCTCCACAGCTTTTTCCTTGGGGACATGCCTAATTCCTGGCTGATTTGCCTTTCTCGTCTTAGGGTTGGGGTTCGGGCTAGGGCTAGGATATTTTTAACTAGGAAGCCCTGAGTTCCAGGCTTACTGCATCTGCCAAAGGCATCCCAAAGGGAGTGCAGAAGTGCCACAACATGGCTGCTTTCACGGCTTTTCCCTTAGGAAGAACCCTAATACGCGGCTGATTTACCTTCCTAGGGTTACTGTTAGGCTTAGGCCTAGGACTTTTAAAACCAGGAAGCCCTGGGCTCCAGGCACACTGCAGCTGCGAAAGGCATCCCAAGGGGAGCGCAAAAGTGACACAACTTGGCTGCCTCTGCTGCTATTCTCATGAGACCATCCCGAACCATAGGCTGATTTTCCTTCCTAGGGTTAAGGTTTGACTTACGCCTGGGGTAAGGGTTCTATTAACCAGAAAGCCCTGAGTTCCAAGAACACAGCAGCTGCGAAGGACTACCCAAGAAGAGCGCAAAAGTACCACAACATGCCTGCCTCCACAGCTTTTTCCTTGGGGACATGCCTAATTCCTGGCTGATTTGCCTTTCTCGTCTTAGGGTTGGGGTTCGGCCTAGGGCTAGGATTTTTAAAATCAGGAAGCCCTGAGTTCCAGGCACACTGGAGCTGTGAAAGGCATCCAAAAGGGAGTGCAGAAGTGCCACAACATGGCTGCTTTCACGGCTTTTTCCTTGGCAAGAAGCCTAACACCAGGCTGATTTCCCTTCCCAGGGTTACTGTAAGGCTAAGGCCGAGGGCTAGGATTTTTAAAACTAGGAAGCCCTGGGCTCCAGGCACATGCAGCTGTTCAAGGCATCCCAAGGGGAGTACAAAAGTGCAACAACATGGCAGCTTTCACAGCTTTTTCCTTGGCACCATCCCTATACCTAGGCTGATTTATCTGCCTAGGGTTAGGGTTAGGCTTCAGCCTAGGGCTTGGAGATTTTAACCCGGAAGCCCTGAGTTCCAGGCTTACTGCATCTGCCAAAGGCATCCCAAAGGGAGTGCAAAAGTGCCACAACATGGCTGCTTTCACGGCTTTTCCCTTAGGAAGAACCCTAATACTCGGCTGATTTACCTTCCTAGGGTTACTGTTAGGCTTAGGCCTAGGACTTTTAAAACCAGGAAGCCCTGGGCTCCAGGCACACTGCAGCTGCGAAAGGCATCCCAAGGGGAGCGCAAAAGTGACACAACTTGGCTGCCACCACTGATATTTCCATGAGACCATCCCGAACCATAGGCTGATTTTCCTTCCTAGGGTTAAGGTTTGAGTTACGCCTAGGGTAAGGGTTCTATTAACCAGAAAGCCCTGAGTTCCAAGAACACAGCAGCTGCGAAGGACTTCCCAAGAAGAGCGCAAAAGTACCACAACATGCCTGCCTCCACAGCTTTTTCCTTGGGGACATGCCTAATTCCTGGCTGATTTGCCTTTCTCGTCTTAGGGTTGGGGTTCGGCCTAGGGCTAGGATTTTTTTAACTAGGAAGCCCTGAGTTCCAGGCTTACTTCATCTGCCAAAAGCATCCCAAAGGGAGTGCAGAAGTGCCACAACATGGCTGCTTTCACGGCTTTTCCCTTAGGAAGAACCCTAATACGCGGCTGATTTACCTTCCTAGGGTTACTGTTAGGCTTAGGCCTAGGACTTTTAAAACCAGGAAGCCCTGGGCTCCAGGCACACTGCAGCTGCGAAAGGCATCCCAAGGGGAGCGCAAAAGTGACACAACTTGGCTGCCACCACTGATATTTCCATGAGACCATCCCGAAACATAGGCTGATTTTCCTTCCTAGGGTTAAGGTTTGAGTTACGCCTAGGGTAAGGGTTCTATTAACCAGAAAGCCCTGAGTTCCAAGAACACAGCAGCTGCGAAGGACTACCCAAGAAGAGCGCAAAAGTACCACAACATGCCTGCCTCCACAGCTTTTTCCTTGGGGACATGCCTAATTCCTGGCTGATTTGCCTTTCTCGTCTTAGGGTTGGGGTTCGGCCTAGGGCTAGGATTTTTAAAATCAGGAAGCCCTGAGTTCCAGGCACACTGGAGCTGTGAAAGGCATCCAAAAGGGAGTGCAAAAGTGCCACAACATGGTTGCTTTCACGGCGTTTTCCTTGGCAAGAAGCTTAACACCAGGCTGATTTCCCTTCCCAGGGTTACTGTAAGGCTTAGGCCTAGGGCTAGGATTTTTAAAACTAGGAAGCCCTTAGATCCAGGCACACTGCAGCTGTTCAAGGCATCTCAAGGGGAGTACAAAAGTGCAACAACATGGCAGCTTTCACAGCTTTTTCCTTGGCACCATCCCTATACCTAGGCTGATTTATCTGCCTAGGGTTAGGGTTAGGCTTCAGCCTAGGGCTTGGAGATTTTAACCCGGAAGCCCTGAGTTCCAGGCTCACTGCATCTGCCAAAGGCATCCCAAAGGGAGTGGAAAAGTGCCACAACATGGCTGCTTTCACGGCTTTTCCCTTAGGAAGAACCCTAATACTCGGCTGATTTACCTTCCTAGGGTTACTGTTAGGCTTAGGCCTAGGACTTTTAAAACCAGGAAGCCCTGGGCTCCAGGCACACTGCAGCTGTTAAAGGCATCCCAAGGGGAGTGCAAAAGTGACACAACTTGGCTGCCACCACTGATATTTCCATGAGACCATCCCGAACCATAGGCTGATTTTCCTTCCTAGGGTTAAGGTTTGAGTTACGCCTAGGGTAAGGGTTCTATTAACCAGAAAGCCCTGAGTTCCAAGAACACAGCAGCTGCGAAGGACTTCCCAAGAAGAGCGCAAAAGTACCACAACATGCCTGCCTCCACAGCTTTTTCCTTGGGGACATGTCTAATTCCTGGCTGATTTGCCTTTCTCGTCTTAGGCTGGAGTTCGGCCTAGGGCTAGGATTTTTTTAACTAGGAAGCCCTGAGTTCCAGGCTTACTTCATCTGCAAAAGGCATCCCAAAGGGAGTGCAGAAGTACCACAACATGGCTGCTTTCACGGCTTTTCCCTTAGGAAGAACCCTAATACGCGGCTGATTTACCTTCCTAGGGTTACTGTTAGGCTTAGGCCTAGGACTTTTAAAACCAGGAAGCCCTGGGCTCCAGGCACTCTGCAGCTGCGAAAGGCATCACAAGGGGAGCGCAAAAGTGACACAACTTGGCTGCCACCACTGATATTTCCATGAGACCATCCCGAAACATAGGCTGATTTTCCTTCCTAGGGTTAAGGTTTGAGTTACGCCTAGGGTAAGGGTTCTATTAACCAGAAAGCCCTGAGTTCCAAGAACACAGCAGCTGCGAAGGACTACCCAAGAAGAGCGCAAAAGTACCACAACATGCCTGCCTCCACAGCTTTTTCCTTGGGGACATGCCTAATTCCTGGCTGATTTGCCTTTCTCGTCTTAGGGTTGGGGTTCGGCCTAGGGCTAGGATTTTTAAAATCAGGAAGCCCTGAGTTCCAGGCACACTGGAGCTGTGAAAGGCATCCAAAAGGGAGTGCAAAAGTGCCACAACATGGTTGCTTTCATGGCTTTTTCCTTGGCAAGAAGCTTAACACCAGGCTGATTTCCCTTCCCAGGGTTACTGTAAGGCTAAGGCCTAGGGCTAGGATTTTTAAAACTAGGAAGCCCTTAGATCCAGGCACACTGCAGCTGTTCAAGGCATCCCAAGGGGAGTACAAAAGTGCAACAACATGGCAGCTTTCACAGCTTTTTCCTTGGCACCATCCCTATACCTAGGCTGATTTATCTGCCTAAGGTTAGGGTTAGGGTTCAGCCTAGGGCTTGGAGTTTTTTAACCAGGAAGCCCTGAGTTCCAGGCTTACTGCATCTGCCAAAGGCATCCCAAAGGGAGTGCAAAAGTGCCACAACATGGCTGCTTTCACAGCTTTTCCCTTAGGAAGAACCCTAATACCCGGCTGATTTACCTTCCTAGGGTTACTGTTAGGCTTAGGCCTAGGACTTTTAAAACCAGGAAGCCCTGGGCTCCAGGCACACTGCAGCTGTTAAAGGCATCCCAAGAGGGCCGCAGAAGTGACACAACGTGGCTGCCTCTGCTTCTATTCTCATGAGACCATCCCGAACCATAGGCTGATTTTCCTTCCTAGGGTTAATGTTTGAGTTTCGCCTAGGGTAAGAGGTCTATTAACCAGAAAGACCTGAGTTCCAAGAACACAGCAGCTGCGAAGGACTACCCAAGAAGAGCGCAAAAGTACCACAACATGCCTGCCTCCACAGCTTTTTCCTTGGGGACATGCCAAATTCCTGGCTGATTTGCCTTTCTCGTCTTAGGGTTGGGGTTCAGCCTAGGGCTAGGATTTTTTTAACTAGGAAGCCCTGAGTTCCAGGCTCACTGCATCTGCCAAAGGCATCCCAAAGGGAGTGCAAAAGTGCCACAACATGGCTGCTTTCACGGCTTTTCCCTTAGGAAGAACCCTAATACTCGGCTGATTTACCTTCCTAGGGTTACTGTTAGGCTTAGGCCTAGGACTTTTAAAACCAGGAAGCCCTGGGCTCCAGGCACACTGCAGCTGTTAAAGGCATCCCAAGAGGGCCGCAGAAGTGACACAACGTGGCTGCCTCTGCTTCTATTCTCATGAGACCATCCCGAACCATAGGCTGATTTTCCTTCCTAGGGTTAAGGTTTGAGTTACGCCTAGGGTAAGGGTTCTATTAACCAGAAAGCCCTGAGTTCCAAGAACACAGCAGCTGCGAAGGACTACCCAAGAAGAGCGCAAAAGTACCACAACATGCCTGCCTCCACAGCTTTTTCCTTGGGGACATGCCTAATTCCTGGCTGATTTGCCTTTCTCGTCTTAGGCTGGAGTTCGGCCTAGGGCTAGGATTTTTTTAACTAGGAAGCCCTGAGTTCCAGGCTTACTTCATCTGCAAAAGGCATCCCAAAGGGAGTGCAGAAGTACCACAACATGGCTGCTTTCACGGCTTTTCCCTTAGGAAGAACCCTAATACGCGGCTGATTTACCTTCCTAGGGTTACTGTTAGGCTTAGGCCTAGGACTTTTAAAACCTAGAAGCCCTGGGCTCCAGGCACACTGCAGCTGCGAAAGGCATCCCAAGGGGAGCGCAAATGTGACGCAACTTGGCTGCCACCACTGATATTTCCATGAGACCATCCCGAACCATAGGCTGATTTTCCTTCCTAGGGTTAAGGTTTGAGTTACGCCTAGGGTAAGGGTTCTATTAACCAGAAAGCCCTGAGTTCCAAGAACACAGCAGCTGCGAAGGACTAGCCAAGAAGAGCGCAAAAGTACCACAACATGCCTGCCTCCACAGCTTTTTCCTTGGGGACATGCCTAATTCCTGGCTGATTTGCCTTTCTCGTCTTAGGGTTGGGGTTCGGCCTAGGGCTAGGATTTTTAAAATCAGGAAGCCCTGAGTTCCAGGCACACTGGAGCTGTGAAAGGCATCCAAAAGGGAGTGCAGAATTGCCACAACATGGCTGCTTTCACGGCTTTTTCCTTGGCAAGAAGCCTAACACCAGGCTGATTTCCCTTCCCAGGGTTACTGTAAGGCTAAGGCCTAGGGCTAGGATTTTTAAAACTAGGAAGCCCTGGGCTCCAGGCACATGCAGCTGTTCAAGGCATCCCAAGGGGAGTACAAAAGTGCAACAACATGGCAGCTTTCACAGCTTTTTCCTTGGCACCATCCCTATACCTAGGCTGATTTATCTGCCTAGGGTTAGGGTTAGGCTTCAGCCTAGGGCTTGGAGATTTTAACCCGGAAGCCCTGAGTTCCAGGCTCACTGCATCTGCCAAAGGCATCCCAAAGGGAGTGCAAAAGTGCCACAACATGGCTGCTTTCACGGCTTTTCCCTTGGGAAGAACCCTAATACTCGGCTGATTTACCTTCCTAGGGTTACTGTTAGGCTTAGGCCTAGGACTTTTAAAACCAGGAAGCCCTGGGCTCCAGGCACACTGCAGCTGTTAAAGGCATCCCAAGGGGAGTGCAAAAGTGACACAACTTGGCTGCCACCACTGATATTTCCATGAGACCATCCCGAACCATAGGCTGATTTTCCTTCCTAGGGTTAAGGTTTGAGTTACGCCTAGGGTAAGGGTTCTATTAACCAGAAAGCCCTGAGTTCCAAGAACACAGCAGCTGCGAAGGACTACCCAAGAAGAGCGCAAAAGTACCACAACATGCCTGCCTCCACAGCTTTTTCCTTGGGACATGCCTAATTCCTGGCTGATTTGCCTTTCTCGTCTTAGGCTGGAGTTCGGCCTAGGGCTAGGATTTTTTTAACTAGGAAGCCCTGAGTTCCAGGCTTACTTCATCTGCAAAAGGCATCCCAAAGGGAGTGCAGAAGTACCACAACATGGCTGCTTTCACGGCTTTTCCCTTAGGAAGAACCCTAATACGCGGCTGATTTACCTTCCTAGGGTTACTGTTAGGCTTAGGCCTAGGACTTTTAAAACCTAGAAGCCCTGGGCTCCAGGCACACTGCAGCTGCGAAAGGCATCCCAAGGGGAGCGCAAATGTGACGCAACTTGGCTGCCACCACTGATATTTCCATGAGACCATCCCGAACCATAGGCTGATTTTCCTTCCTAGGGTTAAGGTTTGAGTTACGCCTAGGGTAAGGGTTCTATTAACCAGAAAGCCCTGAGTTCCAAGAACACAGCAGCTGCGAAGGACTAGCCAAGAAGAGCGCAAAAGTACCACAACATGCCTGCCTCCACAGCTTTTTCCTTGGGGACATGCCTAATTCCTGGCTGATTTGCCTTTCTCGTCTTAGGGTTGGGGTTCGGCCTAGGGCTAGGATTTTTAAAATCAGGAAGCCCTGAGTTCCAGGCACACTGGAGCTGTGAAAGGCATCCAAAAGGGAGCGCAAATGTGCCACAACATGGTTGCTTTCACGGCTTTTTCCTTGGCAAGAAGCTTAACACCAGGCTGATTTCCCTTCCCAGGGTTACTGTAAGGCTTAGGCCTAGGGCTAGGATTTTTAAAACTAGGAAGCCCTGGGCTCCAGGCACACTGCAGCTGTTCAAGGCATCCCAAGGGGAGTACAAAAGTGCAACAACATGGCAGCTTTCACAGCTTTTTCCTTGTCACCATCCCTATACCTAGGCTGATTTATCTGCCTAAGGTTAGGGTAAGGGTTCAGGCTAGGGCTTGGAGTATTTTAACCAGGAAGCCCTGAGTTCCAGGCTTACTGCATCTGCCAAAGGCATCCCAAAGGGAGTGCAAAAGTGCCACAACATGGCTGCTTTCACAGCTTTTCCCTTAGGAAGAACCCTAATACGCGGCTGATTTACCTTCCTAGGGTTACTGTTAGGCTTAGGCCTAGGACGTTTAAAACCAGGAAGCCCTGGGCTCCAGGCACACTGCAGCTGTTAAAGGCATCCCAAGAGGGCCGCAGAAGTGACACAACGTGGCTGCCTCTGCTGCTATTCTCATGAGACCATCCCGAACCATAGGCTGATTTTCCTTCCTAGGGTTAAGGTTTGAGTTTCGCCTAGGGTAAGGGTTCTATTAACCAGAAAGCCCTGAGTTCCAAGAACACAGCAGCTGCGAAGGACTACCCAAGAAGAGCGCAAAAGTACCACAACATGCCTGCCTCCACAGCTTTTTCCTTGGGGACATGCCTAATTCCTGGCTGATTTGCCTTTCTCGTCTTAGGGTTGGGGTTCGGCCTAGGGCTAGGATTTTTAAAATCAGGAAGCCCTGAGTTCCAGGCACACTGGAGCTGTGAAAGGCATCCAAAAGGGAGTGCAAAAGTGCCACAACATGGTTGCTTTCACGGCTTTTTCCTTGGCAAGAAGCTTAACACCAGGCTGATTTCCCTTCCCAGGGTTACTGTAAGGCTAAGGCCTAGGGCTAGGATTTTTAAAACTAGGATGCCCTTAGATCCAGGCACACTGCAGCTGTTCAAGGCATCCCAAGGGGAGTACAAAAGTGCAACAACATGGCAGCTTTCACAGCTTTTTCCTTGGCACCATCCCTATACCTAGGCTGATTTATCTGCCTAAGGTTAGGGTTAGGGTTCAGCCTAGGGCTTGGAGTTTTTTAACCAGGAAGCCCTGAGTTCCAGGCTTACTGCATCTGCCAAAGGCATCCCAAAGGGAGTGCAAAAGTGCCACAACATGGCTGCTTTCACAGCTTTTCCCTTAGGAAGAACCCTAATACCCGGCTGATTTACCTTCCTAGGGTTACTGTTAGGCTTAGGCCTAGGACTTTTAAAACCAGGAAGCCCTGGGCTCCAGGCACACTGCAGCTGTTAAAGGCATCCCAAGAGGGCCGCAGAAGTGACACAACGTGGCTGCCTCTGCTTCTATTCTCATGAGACCATCCCGAACCATAGGCTGATTTTCCTTCCTAGGGTTAATGTTTGAGTTTCGCCTAGGGTAAGAGGTCTATTAACCAGAAAGACCTGAGTTCCAAGAACACAGCAGCTGCGAAGGACTACCCAAGAAGAGCGCAAAAGTACCACAACATGCCTGCCTCCACAGCTTTTTCCTTGGGGACATGCCTAATTCCTGGCTGATTTGCCTTTCTCGTCTTAGGGTTGGGGTTCAGCCTAGGGCTAGGATTTTTTTAACTAGGAAGCCCTGAGTTCCAGGCTTACTGCATCTGTCAAAGGCATCCCAAAGGGAGTGCAAAAGTGCCACAACATGGCTGCTTTCACGGCTTTTCCCTTAGGAAGAACCCTAATACGCGGCTGATTTACCTTCCTAGGGTTACTGTTAGGCTTAGGCCTAGGACTTTTAAAACCAGGAAGCCCTGGGCTCCAGGCACATGCAGCTGCGAAAGGCATCCCAAGAGGGCCGCAGAAGCGACACAACTTGGCTGCCTCTGCTTCTATTCTCATGAGACCATCCTGAACCATAGGCTGATTTTCCTTCCTAGGGTTAAGGTTTGAGTTACGCCTAGGGTAAGAGTTCTATTAACCAGAAAGACCTGAGTTCCAAGAACACAGCAGCTGCGAAGGACTACCCAAGAAGAGCGCAAAAGTACCACAACGTGCCTGCCTCCACAGATTTTTCCTTGGGGACATGCCTAATTCCTGGCTGATTTGCCTTTCTCGTCTTAGGGTTGGGGTTCGGCCTAGGGCTAGGATTTTTTTAACTAGGAAGCCCTGAGTTCCAGGCTTACTGCATCTGCCAAAGGCATCCCAAAGGGAGTGCAGAAGTGCCACAACATGGCTGCTTTCACGGCTTTTCCCTTAGGAAGAACCCTAATACGCGGCTGATTTACCTTCCTAGGGTTACTGTTAGGCTTAGGCCTAGGACTTTTAAAACCAGGAAGCCCTGGTCTCCAGGCACTCTGCAGCTGCGAAAGGCATCCCAAGGGGAGCGCAAAAGTGACACAACTTGGCTGCCACCACTGATATTTCCATGAGACCATCCCGAACCATAGGCTGATTTTCCTTCCTAGACTTAAGGTTTGAGTTACGCCTGGGGTAAGGGTTCTATTAACCAGAAAGCCCTGAGTTCCAAGAACACAGCAGCTGCGAAGGACTACCCAAGAAGAGCGCAAAAGTACCACAACATGCCTGCCTCCACAGCTTTTTCCTTGGGGACATGCCTAATTCCTGGCTGATTTGCCTTTCTCGTCTTAGGGTTGGGGTTCGGCCTAGGGCTAGGATTTTTAAAATCAGGAAGCCCTGAGTTCCAGGCACACTGGAGCTGTGAAAGGCATCCAAAAGGGAGTGCAGAAGTGCCACAACATGGCTGCTTTCACGGCTTTTTCCTTGGCAAGAAGCCTAACACCAGGCTGATTTCCCTTCCCAGGGTTACTGTAAGGCTAAGGCCTAGGGCTAGGATTTTTAAAACTAGGAAGCCCTGGGCTCCAGGCACATGCAGCTGTTCAAGGCATCCCAAGGGGAGTACAAAAGTGCAACAACATGGCAGCTTTCACAGCCTTTTCCTTGGCACCATCCCTATACCTAGGCTGATTTATCTGCCTAGGGTTAGGGTTAGGCTTCAGCCTAGGGCTTGGAGATTTTAACCCGGAAGCCCTGAGTTCCAGGCTCACTGCATCTGCCAAAGGCATCCCAAAGGGAGTGCAAAAGTGCCACAACATGGCTGCTTTCACGGCTTTTCCCTTAGGAAGAACCCTAATACTCGGCTGATTTACCTTCCTAGGGTTACTGTTAGGCTTAGGCCTAGGACTTTTAAAACCAGGAATCCCTGGGCTCCAGGCACACTGCAGCTGTTAAAGGCATCCCAAGGGGAGTGCAAAAGTGACACAACTTGGCTGCCACCACTGATATTTCCATGAGACCATCCCGAACCATAGGCTGATTTTCCTTCCTAGGGTTAAGGTTTGAGTTACGCCTAGGGTAAGGGTTCTATTAACCAGAAAGCCCTGAGTTCCAAGAACACAGCAGCTGCGAAGGACTACCCAAGAAGAGCGCAAAAGTACCACAACATGCCTGCCTCCACAGCTTTTTCCTTGGGGACATGCCTAATTCCTGGCTGATTTGCCTTTCTCGTCTTAGGGTTGGGGTTCGGCCTAGGGCTAGGATTTTTAAAATCAGGAAGCCCTGAGTTCCAGGCACACTGGAGCTGTGAAAGGCATCCAAAAGGGAGTGCAAATGTGCCACAACATGGTTGCTTTCACGGCTTTTTCCTTGGCAAGAAGCTTAACACCAGGCTGATTTCCCTTCCCAGGGTTACTGTAAGGCTTAGGCCTAGGGCTAGGATTTTTAAAACTAGGAAGCCCTGGGGTCCAGGCACACTGCAGCTGTTCAAGGCATCCCAAGGGGAGTACAAAAGTGCAACAACATGGCAGCTTTCACAGCTTTTTCCTTGTCACCATCCCTATACCTAGGCTGATTTATCTGCCTAAGGTTAGGGTAAGGGTTCAGGCTAGGGCTTGGAGTATTTTAACCAGGAAGCCCTGAGTTCCAGGCTTACTGCATCTGCCAAAGGCATCCCAAAGGGAGTGCAAAAGTGCCACAACATGGCTGCTTTCACAGCTTTTCCCTTAGGAAGAACCCTAATACGCGGCTGATTTACCTTCCTAGGGTTACTGTTAGGCTTAGGCCTAGGACGTTTAAAACCAGGAAGCCCTGGGCTCCAGGCACACTGCAGCTGTTAAAGGCATCCCAAGAGGGCCGCAGAAGTGACACAACGTGGCTGCCTCTGCTGCTATTCTCATGAGACCATCCCGAACCATAGGCTGATTTTCCTTCCTAGGGTTAAGGTTTGAGTTTCGCCTAGGGTAAGAGTTCTATTAACCAGAAAGACCTGAGTTCCAAGAACACAGCAGCTGCGAAGGACTAGCCAAGAAGAGCGCAAAAGTACCAAAACATGCCTGCCTCCACAGCTTTTTCCTTGGGGACATGCCTAATTCCTGGCTGATTTGCCTTTCTCGTCTTAGGGTTGGGGTTCGGCCTAGGGCTAGGATTTTTTTAACTAGGAAGCCCTGAGTTCCAGGCTTACTGCATCTGCCAAAGGCATCCCAAAGGGAGTGCAGAAGTGCCACAACATGGCTGCTTTCACGGCTTTTCCCTTAGGAAGAACCCTAATACGCGGCTGATTTACCTTCCTAGGGTTACTGTTAGGCTTAGGCCTAGGACTTTTAAAACCAGGAAGCCCTGGGCTCCAGGCACTCTGCAGCTGCGAAAGGCATCCCAAGGGGAGCGCAAAAGTGACACAACTTGGCTGCCACCACTGATATTTCCATGAGACCATCCCAGTCATAGGCTGATTTTCCTTCCTAGGGTTAAGGTTTGAGTTACGCCTAGGGTAAGAGTTCTATTAACCAGAAAGACCTGAGTTCCAAGAACACAGCAGCTGCGAAGGACTACCCAAGAAGAGCGCAAAAGTACCACAACATGCCTGCCTCCACAGCTTTTTCCTTGGGGACATGCCTAATTCCTGGCTGATTTGCCTTTCTCGTCTTAGGCTTGGGGTTCGGCCTAGGGCTAGGATTTTTTTAACTAGGAAGCCCTGAGTTCCAGGCTTACTGCATCTGTCAAAGGCATCCCAAAGGGAGTGCAGAAGTGCCACAACATGGCTGCTTTCACGGCTTTTCCCTTAGGAAGAACCCTAATACGCGGCTGATTTACCTTCCTAGGGTTACTGTTAGGCTTAGGCCTAAGACTTCTAAAACCAGGAAGCCCGGGGCTCCAGGCACACTGCAGCTGCGAAAGGCATCCCAAGGGGAGCGCAAAAGTGACAGAACTTGGCTGCCACCACTGATATTTCCATGAGACCATCCCGATCCATAGGCTGATTTTCCTTCCTAGGGTTAAGGTTTGAGTTACGCCTGGGGTAAGGGTTCTATTAACCAGAAAGCCCTGAGTTCCAAGAACACAGCAGCTGCGAAGGACTACCCAAGAAGAGCGCAAAAGTACCACAACATGCCTGCCTCCACAGCTTTTTCCTTGGGGACATGCCTAATTCGTGGCTGATTTGCCTTTCTCGTCTTAGGGTTGGGGTTCGGCCTAGGGCTAGGATTTTTTTAACTAGGAAGCCCTGAGTTCCAGGCTTACTTCATCTGCCAAAAGCAACCCAAAAGGAGTGCAGAAGTGCCACAACATGGCTGCTTTCACGGCTTTTCCCTTAGGAAGAACCCTAATACGCGGCTGATTTACCTTCCTAGGGTTACTGTTAGGCTTAGGCCTAGGACTTTTAAAACCAGGAAGCCCTGGGCTCCAGGCACTCTGCAGCTGCGAAAGGCATCCCAAGGGGAGCGCAAATGTGACGCAACTTGGCTGCCACCACTGATATTTCCACGAGACCATCCCGAACCATAGGCTGATTTTCCTTCCTAGGGTTAAGGTTTGAGTTACGCCTAGGGTAAGCGTTCTATTAACCAGAAAGCCCTGAGTTCCAAGAACACAGCAGCTGCGAAGGACTAGCCAAGAAGAGCGCAAAAGTACCACAACATGCCTGCCTCCACAGCTTTTTCCTTGGGGACATGCCTAATTCCTGGCTGATTTGCCTTTCTCGTCTTAGGGTTGGGGTTCGGCCTAGGGCTAGGATTTTTAAAATCAGGAAGCCCTGAGTTCCAGGCACACTGGAGCTGTGAAAGGCATCCAAAAGGGAGTGCAAATGTGCCACAACATGGTTGCTTTCACGGCTTTTTCCTTGGCAAGAAGCTTAACACCAGGCTGATTTCCCTTCCCAGGGTTACTGTAAGGCTTAGGCCTAGGGCTAGGATTTTTAAAACTAGGAAGCCCTGGGCTCCAGGCACACTGCAGCTGTTCAAGGCATCCCAAGGGGAGTACAAAAGTGCAACAACATGGCAGCTTTCACAGCTTTTTCCTTGGCACCATCCCTATACCTAGGCTGATTTATCTGCCTAAGGTTAGGGTTAGGGTTCAGCCTAGGGCTTGGAGTATTTTAACCAGGAAGCCCTGAGTTCCAGGCTTACTGCATCTGCCAAAGGCATCCCAAAGGGAGTGCAAAAGTGCCACAACATGGCTGCTTTCACAGCTTTTCCCTTAGCAAGAACCCTAATACCCGGCTGATTTACCTTCCTAGGGTTACTGTTAGGCTTAGGCCTAGGACGTTTAAAACCAGGAAGCCCTGGGCTCCAGGCACACTGCAGCTGTTAAAGGCATCCCAAGAGGGCCGCAGAAGTGACACAACGTGGCTGCCTCCGCTGCTATTCTCATGAGACCATCCCGAACCATAGGCTGATTTTCCTTCCTAGGGTTAATGTTTGAGTTTCGCATAGGGTAAGAGGTCTATTAACCAGAAAGACCTGAGTTCCAAGAACACAGCAGCTGCGAAGGACTACCCAAGAAGAGCGCAAAAGTACCACAACATGCCTGCCTCCACAGCTTTTTCCTTGGGGACATGCCTAATTCCTGGCTGATTTGCCTTTCTCGTCTTAGGGTTGGGGTTCGGCCTAGGGCTAGGATTTTTTTACCTAGGAAGCCCTGAGTTCCAGGCTTACTGCATCTGCCAAAGGCATCCCAAAGGGAGTGCAAAAGTGCCACAACATGGCTGCTTTCACGGCTTTTCCCTTAGGAAGAACCCTAATACGCGGCTGATTTACCTTCCTAGGGTTACTGTTAGGCTTAGGCCTAGGACGTTTAAAACCAGGAAGCCCTGGGCTCCAGGCACTCTGCAGCTGCGAAAGGCATCCCAAGGGGAGCGCAAAAGTGACACAACTTGGCTGCCACCACTGATATTTCCATGAGACCATCCCAAATCATAGGCTGATTTTCCTTCCTAGGGTTAAGGTTTGAGTTATGCCTAGGGTAAGAGTTCTATTAACCAGAAAGACCTGAGTTCCAAGAACACAGCAGCTGCGAAGGACTACCCAAGAAGAGCGCAAAAGTACCACAACATGCCTGCCTCCACAGCTTTTTCCTTGGGGACATGCCTAATTCCTGGCTGATTTGCCTTTCTCGTCTTAGGGTTGGGGTTCGGCCTAGGGCTAGGATTTTTTTAACTAGGAAGCCCTGAGTTCCAGGCTTACTGCATCTGTCAAAGGCATCCCAAAGGGAGTGCAAAAGTGCCACAACATGGCTGCTTTCACGGCTTTTCCCTTAGGAAGAACCCTAATACGCGGCTGATTTACCTTCCTAGGGTTACTGTTAGGCTTAGGCCTAAGACTTTTAAAACCAGGAAGCCCTGGGCTCCAGGCACACTGCAGCTGCGAAAGGCATCCCAAGGGGAGCTCAAAAGTGACAAAACTTGGCTGCCACCACTGATATTTCCATGAGACCATCCCGAACCATAGGCTGATTTTCCTTCCTAGGGTTAAGGTTTGAGTTACGCCTGGGGTAAGGGTTCTATTAACCAGAAAGCCCTGAGTTCCAAGAACACAGCAGCTGCGAAGGACTACCCCAGAAGAGCGCAAAAGTACCACAACATGCCTGCCTCCACAGCTTTTTCCTTGGGGACATGCCTAATTCCTGGCTGATTTGCCTTTCTCGTCTTAGGGTTGGGGTTCGGCCTAGGGCTAGGATTATTTTAACTAGGAAGCCCTGAGTTCCAGGCTTACTTCATCTGCCAAAAGCAACCCAAAGGGAGTGCAGAAGTGCCACAACATGGCTGCTTTCACGGCTTTTCCCTTAGGAAGAACCCTAATACGCAGCTGATTTACCTTCCTAGGGTTACTGTTAGGCTTAGGCCTAGGACTTTTAAAACCAGGAAGCCCTGGGCTCCAGGCACTCTGCAACTGCGAAAGGCATCCCAAGGGGAGCGCAAAAGTGACACAACTTGGCTGCCACCACTGATATTTCCATGAGACCATCCCGAACCATAGGCTGATTTTCCTTCCTAGGGTTAAGGTTTGAGTTACGCCTAGGGTAAGGGTTCTATTAACCAGAAAGCCCTGAGTTCCAAGAACACAGCAGCTGCGAAGGACTACCCAAGAAGAGCGCAAAAGTACCACAACATGCCTGCGTCGATAGCTTTTTCCTTGGGGACATGCCTAATTCCTGGCTGATTTGCCTTTCTCGTCTTAGGGTTGGGGTTCGGCCTAGGGCTAGGACTTTTAAAATCAGGAAGCCCTGAGTTCCAGGCACACTGGAGCTGTGAAAGGCATCCAAAATGGAGTGCAAAAGTGCCACAACATGGTTGCTTTCACGGCTTTTTCCTTGGCAAGAAGCTTAACACCAGGCTGATTTCCCTTCCCAGGGTTACTGTAAGGCTAAGGCCTACGGCTAGGATTTCTAAAACTAGGAAGCCCTTAGTTCCAGGCTCACTGCAGCTGTTCAAGGCATCCGAAGGGGAGTACAAAAGTGCAACAACATGGCAGCTTTCACAGCTTTTTCCTTGGCACCATCCCTATACCTAGGCTGATTTATCAGCCTAGGGTTAGGGTTAGGCTTCAGCCTAGGGCTTGGAGTTTTTTAACCAGGAAGCCCTGAGTTCCAGGCTTACTGCATCTGCCAAAGGCATCCCAAAGGGAGTGTAGAAGTGCCACAACATGGCTGCTTTCACGGCTTTTCCCTTAGGAAGAACCCTAATACGCGGCTGATTTACCTTCCTAGGGTTACTGTTAGGCTTAGGCCTAGGACTTTTAAAACCAGGAAGCCCTGGGCTCCAGGCACTCTGCAGCTGCGAAAGGCATCCCAAGGGGAGCGCAAAAGTGACACAACTTGGCTGCCACCACTGATATTTCCATGAGACCATCCCGAACCATAGGCTGATTTTCCTTCCTAGGGTTAAGGTTTGAGTTACGCCTAGGGTAAGGGTTCTATTAACCAGAAAGCCCTGAGTTCCAAGAACACAGCAGCTGCGAAGGACTACCCAAGAAGAGCGCAAAAGTACCACAACATGCCTGCCTCCACAGCTTTTTCCTTGGGGACATGCCTAATTCCTGGCTGATTTGCCTTTCTCGTCTTAGGGTTGGGGTTCGGCCTAGGGCTAGGATTTTTAAAATCAGGAAGCCCTGAGTTCCAGGCACACTGGAGCTGTGAAAGGCATCCAAAAGGGAGTGCAAAAGTGCCACAACATGGTTGCTTTCACGGCTTTTTCCTTGGCAAGAAGCTTAACACGAGGCTGATTTCCCTTCCCAGGGTTACTGTAAGGCTAAGGCCTAGGGCGAGGATTTTTAAAACTAGGAAGCCCTTAGATCCAGGCACAGTGCAGCTGTTCAAGGCATCCCAAGGGGAGTACAAATGTGCAAAAACCTGGCAGCTTTCACAGCTTTTTCCTTGTCACCATCCCTATACCTAGGCTGATTTATCTGCCTAAGGTTAGGGTTAGGGTTCAGCCTAGGGCTTGGAGTTTTTTAACCAGGAAGCCCTGAGTTCCAGGCTTACTGCATCTGCCAAATGCATCCCAAAGGGAGTGCAAAAGTGCCACAACATGGCTGCTTTCACAGCTTTTCCCTTAGGAAGAACCTAAATACCCGGCTGATTTACCTTCCTAGGGTTACTGTTAGGCTTAGGCCTAGGACTTTTAAAACCAGGAAGCCCTGGGCTCCAGGCACACTGCAGCTGTTAAAGGCATCCCAAGAGGGCCGCAGAAGTGACACAACGTGGCTGCCTCTGCTGCTATTCTCATGAGACCATCCCGAACCATAGGCTGATTTTCCTTCCTAGGGTTAATGTTTGAGTTTCGCCTAGGGTAAGAGGTCTATTAACCAGAAAGCCCTGAGTTCCAAGAACACAGCAGCTGCGAAGGACTACCCAAGAAGAGCGCAAAAGTACCACAACGTGCCTGCCTCCACAGCTTTTTCCTTGGGGACATGCCTAATTCCTGACTGATTTGCCTTTCTCGTCTTAGGGTTGGGGTTCGGCCTAGGGCTAGGATTTTTTTAACCAGAAAGCCCTGAGTTCCAGGCTTACTGCATCTGCCAAAGGCATCCCAAAGGGAGTGCAGAAGTGCCACAACATGGCTGCTTTCACGGCTTTTCCCTTAGGAAGAACCCTAATACGCGGCTGATTTACCTTCCTAGGGTTACTGTTAGGCTTAGGCCTAGGACTTTTAAAACCAGGAAGCCCTGGGCTCCAGGCACATTGCAGCTGTTAAAGGCATCCCAAGGGGAGTACAAAAGTGCAACAACATGGCAGCTTTCACAGCTTTTTCCTTGGCACCATCCCTATACCTAGGCTGTTTTATCTGCCTAGGGTTAGGGTTAGGCTTCAGCCTAGGGCTTGGAGTTTTTTAACCAGGAAGCCCTGAGTTCCAGGCTTACTGCATCTGCCAAAGGTATCCCAAAGGGAGTGCAGAAGTGCCACAACATGGCTGCTTTCACGGCTTTTCCCTTAGGAAGAACCATAATACCCGGCTGATTTACCTTCCTAGGGTTACTGGTAGGCTTAGGCCTAGGACTTTTAAAACCAGGACGCCCTGGGCTCCAGGCACACTGCAGCTGTTAAAGGCATCCCAAGGGGAGTGCAAAAGTGACACAACTTGGCTGCCACCACTGATATTTCCATGAGACCATCCCGAACCATAGGCTGATTTTCCTTCCTAGGGTTAAGGTTTGAGTTACGCCTAGGGTAAGGGTTCTATTAACCAGAAAGCCCTGAGTTCCAAGAACACAGCAGCTGCGAAGGACTACCCAAGAAGAGCGCAAAAGTACCACAACATGCCTGCCTCCACAGCTTTTTCCTTGGGGACATGCCTAATTCCTGGCTGATTTGCCTTTCTCGTCTTAGGCTGGAGTTCGGCCTAGGGCTAGGATTTTTTTAACTAGGAAGCCCTGAGTTCCAGGCTTACTTCATCTGCAAAAGGCATCCCAAAGGGAGTGCAGAAGTACCACAACATGGCTGCTTTCACGGCTTTTCCCTTAGGAAGAACCCTAATACGCGGCTGATTTACCTTCCTAGGGTTACTGTTAGGCTTAGGCCTAGGACTTTTAAAACCTAGAAGCCCTGGGCTCCAGGCACACTGCAGCTGCGAAAGGCATCCCAAGGGGAGCGCAAATGTGACGCAACTTGGCTGCCACCACTGATATTTCCATGAGACCATCCCGAACCATAGGCTGATTTTCCTTCCTAGGGTTAAGGTTTGAGTTACGCCTAGGGTAAGGGTTCTATTAACCAGAAAGCCCTGAGTTCCAAGAACACAGCAGCTGCGAAGGACTAGCCAAGAAGAGCGCAAAAGTACCACAACATGCCTGCCTCCACAGCTTTTTCCTTGGGGACATGCCTAATTCCTGGCTGATTTGCCTTTCTCGTCTTAGGGTTGGGGTTCGGCCTAGGGCTAGGATTTTTAAAATCAGGAAGCCCTGAGTTCCAGGCACACTGGAGCTGTGAAAGGCATCCAAAAGGGAGTGCAAATGTGCCACAACATGGTTGCTTTCACGGCTTTTTCCTTGGCAAGAAGCTTAACACCAGGCTGATTTCCCTTCCCAGGGTTACTGTAAGGCTTAGGCCTAGGGCTAGGATTTTTAAAACTAGGAAGCCCTTAGATCCAGGCACACTGCAGCTGTTCAAGGCATCCCAAGGGGAGTACAAAAGTGCAACAACATGGCAGCTTTCACAGCTTTTTCCTTGTCACCATCCCTATACCTAGGCTGATTTATCTGCCTAAGGTTAGGGTAAGGGTTCAGCCTAGGGCTTGGAGTATTTTAACCAGGAAGCCCTGAGTTCCAGGCTTACTGCATCTGCCAAAGGCATCCCAAAGGGAGTGCAAAAGTGCCACAACATGGCTGCTTTCACAGCTTTTCCCTTAGGAAGAACCCTAATACGCGGCTGATTTACCTTCCTAGGGTTACTGTTAGGCTTAGGCCTAGGACGTTTAAAACCAGGAAGCCCTGGGCTCCAGGCACACTGCAGCTGTTAAAGGCATCCCAAGAGGGCCGCAGAAGTGACACAACGTGGCTGCCTCTGCTGCTATTCTCATGAGACCATCCCGAACCATAGGCTGATTTTCCTTCCTAGGGTTAAGGTTTGAGTTTCGCCTAGGGTAAGAGGTCTATTAACCAGAAAGACCTGAGTTCCAAGAACACAGCAGCTGTGAAGGACTACCCAAGAAGAGCGCAAAAGTACCACAACATGCCTGCCTCCACAGCTTTTTCCTTGGGGACATGCCTAATTCCTGGCTGATTTGCCTTTCTCGTCTTAGGGTTGGGTTTCGGCCTAGGGCTAGGATTTTTTTAACTAGGAAGCCCTGAGTTCCAGGCTTACTGCATCTGCCAAAGGCATCCCAAAGGGAGTGCAAAAGTGCCACAACATGGCTGCTTTCACGGCTTTTCCCTTAGGAAGAACCCTAATACGCGGCTGATTTACCTTCCTAGGGTTACTGTTAGGCTTAGGCCTAGGACTTTTAAAACCAGGAAGCCCTGGGCTCCAGGCACTCTGCAGCTGCGAAAGGCATCCCAAGGGGAGCGCAAAAGTGACACAACTTGGCTGCCACCACTGATATTTCCATGAGACCATCCCGAACCATAGGCTGATTTTCCTTCCTAGGGTTAAGGTTTGAGTTACGCCTAGGGTAAGAGTTCTATTAACCAGAAAGACCTGAGTTCCAAGAACACAGCAGCTGCGAAGGACTACCCAAGAAGAGCGCAAAAGTACCACAACATGCCTGCCTCCACAGCTTTTTCCTTGGGGACATGCCTAATTCCTGGCTGATTTGCCTTTCTCGTCTTAGGGTTGGGGTTCGGCCTAGGGCTAGGATTTTTTTAACTAGGAAGCCCTGAGTTCCAGGCTTACTGCATCTGTCAAAGGCATCCCAAAGGGAGTGCAGAAGTGCCACAACATGGCTGCTTTCACGGCTTTTCCCTTAGGAAGAACCCTAATACGCGGCTGATTTACCTTCCTAGGGTTACTGTTAGGCTTAGGCCTAAGACTTCTAAAACCAGGAAGCCCGGGGCTCCAGGAACACTGCAGCTGCGAAAGGCATCCCAAGGGGAGCGCAAAAGTGACAGAACTTGGCTGCCACCACTGATATTTCCATGAGACCATCCCGATCCATAGGCTGATTTTTCTTCCTAGGGTTAAGGTTTGAGTTACGCCTGGGGTAAGGGTTCTATTAACCAGAAAGCCCTGAGTTCCAAGAACACAGCAGCTGCGAAGGACTACCCAAGAAGAGCGCAAAAGTACCACAACATGCCTGCCTCCACAGCTTTTTCCTTGGGGACATGCCTAATTCGTGGCTGATTTGCCTTTCTCGTCTTAGGGTTGGGGTTCGGCCTAGGGCTAGGATTTTTTTAACTAGGAAGCCCTGAGTTCCAGGCTTACTTCATCTGCAAAAGGCATCCCAAAGGGAGTGCAGAAGTACCACAACATGGCTGCTTTCACGGCTTTTCCCTTAGGAAGAACCCTAATACGCGGCTGATTTACCTTCCTAGGGTTACTGTTAGGCTTAGGCCTAGGACTTTTAAAACCTAGAAGCCCTGGGCTCCAGGCACACTGCAGCTGCGAAAGGCATCCCAAGGGGAGCGCAAATGTGACGCAACTTGGCTGCCACCACTGATATTTCCATGAGACCATCCCGAACCATAGGCTGATTTTCCTTCCTAGGGTTAAGGTTTGAGTTACGCCTAGGGTAAGGGTTCTATTAACCAGAAAGCCCTGAGTTCCAAGAACACAGCAGCTGCGAAGGACTAGCCAAGAAGAGCGCAAAAGTACCACAACATGCCTGCCTCCACAGCTTTTTCCTTGGGGACATGCCTAATTCCTGGCTGATTTGCCTTTCTCGTCTTAGGGTTGGGGTTCGGCCTAGGGCTAGGATTTTTAAAATCAGGAAGCCCTGAGTTCCAGGCACACTGGAGCTGTGAAAGGCATCCAAAAGGGAGTGCAAATGTGCCACAACATGGTTGCTTTCACGGCTTTTTCCTTGGCAAGAAGCTTAACACCAGGCTGATTTCCCTTCCCAGGGTTACTGTAAGGCTTAGGCCTAGGGCTAGGATTTTTAAAACTAGGAAGCCCTTAGATCCAGGCACACTGCAGCTGTTCAAGGCATCCCAAGGGGAGTACAAAAGTGCAACAACATGGCAGCTTTCACAGCTTTTTCCTTGTCACCATCCCTATACCTAGGCTGATTTATCTGCCTAAGGTTAGGGTAAGGGTTCAGCCTAGGGCTTGGAGTATTTTAACCAGGAAGCCCTGAGTTCCAGGCTTACTGCATCTGCCAAAGGCATCCCAAAGGGAGTGCAAAAGTGCCACAACATGGCTGCTTTCACAGCTTTTCCCTTAGGAAGAACCCTAATACGCGGCTGATTTACCTTCCTAGGGTTACTGTTAGGCTTAGGCCTAGGACGTTTAAAACCAGGAAGCCCTGGGCTCCAGGCACACTGCAGCTGTTAAAGGCATCCCAAGAGGGCCGCAGAAGTGACACAACGTGGCTGCCTCTGCTGCTATTCTCATGAGACCATCCCGAACCATAGGCTGATTTTCCTTCCTAGGGTTAAGGTTTGAGTTTCGCCTAGGGTAAGAGGTCTATTAACCAGAAAGACCTGAGTTCCAAGAACACAGCAGCTGTGAAGGACTACCCAAGAAGAGCGCAAAAGTACCACAACATGCCTGCCTCCACAGCTTTTTCCTTGGGGACATGCCTAATTCCTGGCTGATTTGCCTTTCTCGTCTTAGGGTTGGGTTTCGGCCTAGGGCTAGGATTTTTTTAACTAGGAAGCCCTGAGTTCCAGGCTTACTGCATCTGCCAAAGGCATCCCAAAGGGAGTGCAAAAGTGCCACAACATGGCTGCTTTCACGGCTTTTCCCTTAGGAAGAACCCTAATACGCGGCTGATTTACCTTCCTAGGGTTACTGTTAGGCTTAGGCCTAGGACTTTTAAAACCAGGAAGCCCTGGGCTCCAGGCACTCTGCAGCTGCGAAAGGCATCCCAAGGGGAGCGCAAAAGTGACACAACTTGGCTGCCACCACTGATATTTCCATGAGACCATCCCAGTCATAGGCTGATTTTCCTTCCTAGGGTTAAGGTTTGAGTTACGCCTAGGGTAAGAGTTCTATTAACCAGAAAGACCTGAGTTCCAAGAACACAGCAGCTGCGAAGGACTACCCAAGAAGAGCGCAAAAGTACCACAACATGCCTGCCTCCACAGCTTTTTCCTTGGGGACATGCCTAATTCCTGGCTGATTTGCCTTTCTCGTCTTAGGCTTGGGGTTCGGCCTAGGGCTAGGATTTTTTTAACTAGGAAGCCCTGAGTTCCAGGCTTACTGCATCTGTCAAAGGCATCCCAAAGGGAGTGCAGAAGTGCCACAACATGGCTGCTTTCACGGCTTTTCCCTTAGGAAGAACCCTAATACGCGGCTGATTTACCTTCCTAGGGTTACTGTTAGGCTTAGGCCTAAGACTTCTAAAACCAGGAAGCCCGGGGCTCCAGGAACACTGCAGCTGCGAAAGGCATCCCAAGGGGAGCGCAAAAGTGACAGAACTTGGCTGCCACCACTGATATTTCCATGAGACCATCCCGATCCATAGGCTGATTTTTCTTCCTAGGGTTAAGGTTTGAGTTACGCCTGGGGTAAGGGTTCTATTAACCAGAAAGCCCTGAGTTCCAAGAACACAGCAGCTGCGAAGGACTACCCAAGAAGAGCGCAAAAGTACCACAACATGCCTGCCTCCACAGCTTTTTCCTTGGGGACATGCCTAATTCGTGGCTGATTTGCCTTTCTCGTCTTAGGGTTGGGGTTCGGCCTAGGGCTAGGATTTTTTTAACTAGGAAGCCCTGAGTTCCAGGCTTACTTCATCTGCCAAAAGCAACCCAAAGGGAGTGCAGAAGTGCCACAACATGGCTGCTTTCACGGCTTTTCCCTTAGGAAGAACCCTAATACGCGGCTGATTTACCTTCCTAGGGTTACTGTTAGGCTTAGGCCTAGGACTTTTAAAACCAGGAAGCCCTGGGCTCCAGGCACTCTGCAGCTGCGAAAGGCATCCCAAGGGGAGCGCAAATGTGACGCAACTTGGCTGCCACCACTGATATTTCCACGAGACCATCCCGAACCATAGGCTGATTTTCCTTCCTAGGGTTAAGGTTTGAGTTACGCCTAGGGTAAGCGTTCTATTAACCAGAAAGCCCTGAGTTCCAAGAACACAGCAGCTGCGAAGGACTACCCAAGAAGAGCGCAAAAGTACCACAACATGCCTGCCTCCACAGCTTTTTCCTTGGGGACATGCCTAATTCCTGGCTGATTTGCCTTTCTCGTCTTAGGGTTGGGGTTCGGCCTAGGGCTAGGATTTTTAAAATCAGGAAGCCCTGAGTTCCAGGCACACTGGAGCTGTGAAAGGCATCCAAAAGGGAGTGCAAATGTGCCACAACATGGTTGCTTTCACGGCTTTTTCCTTGGCAAGAAGCTTAACACCAGGCTGATTTCCCTTCCCAGGGTTACTGTAAGGCTTAGGCCTAGGGCTAGGATTTTTAAAACTAGGAAGCCCTGGGCTCCAGGCACACTGCAGCTGTTCAAGGCATCCCAAGGGGAGTACAAAAGTGCAACAACATGGCAGCTTTCACAGCTTTTTCCTTGTCACCATCCCTATACCTAGGCTGATTTATCTGCCTAAGGTTAGGGTTAGGGTTCAGCCTAGGGCTTGGAGTATTTTAACCAGGAAGCCCTGAGTTCCAGGCTTACTGCATCTGCCAAAGGCATCCCAAAGGGAGTGCAAAAGTGCCACAACATGGCTGCTTTCACAGCTTTTCCCTTAGGAAGAACCCTAATACCCGGCTGATTTACCTTCCTAGGGTTACTGTTAGGCTTAGGCCTAGGACGTTTAAAACCAGGAAGCCCTGGGCTCCAGGCACACTGCAGCTGTTAAAGGCATCCCAAGAGGGCCGCAGAAGTGACACAACGTGGCTGCCTCTGCTGCTATTCTCATGAGACCATCCCGAACCATAGGCTGATTTTCCTTCCTAGGGTTAATGTTTGAGTTTCGCCTAGGGTAAGAGGTCTATTAACCAGAAAGACCTGAGTTCCAAGAACACAGCAGCTGCGAAGGACTACCCAAGAAGAGCGCAAAAGTACCACAACATGCCTGCCTCCACAGCTTTTTCCTTGGGGACATGCCTAATTCCTGGCTGATTTGCCTTTCTCGTCTTAGGGTTGGGGTTCGGCCTAGGGCTAGGATTTTTTTAACTAGGAAGCCCTGAGTTCCAGGCTTACTGCATCTGCCAAAGGCATCCCAAAGGGAGTGCAGAAGTGCCACAACATGGCTGCTTTCACGGCTTTTCCCTTAGGAAGGACCCTAATACGCGGCTGATTTACCTTCCTAGGGTTACTGTTAGGCTTAGGCCTAGGACGTTTAAAACCAGGAAGCCCTGGGCTCCAGGCACTCTGCAGCTGCGAAAGGCATCCCAAGGGGAGCGCAAAAGTGACACAACTTGGCTGCCACCACTGATATTTCCATGAGACCATCCCAAATCATAGGCTGATTTTCCTTCCTAGGGTTAAGGTTTGAGTTACGCCTAGGGTAAGAGTTCTATTAACCAGAAAGACCTGAGTTCCAAGAACACAGCAGCTGCGAAGGACTACCCAAGAAGAGCGCAAAAGTACCACAACATGCCTGCCTCCACAGCTTTTTCCTTGGGGACATGCCTAATTCCTGGCTGATTTGCCTTTCTCGTCTTAGGGTTGGGGTTCGGCCTAGGGCTAGGATTTTTTTAACTAGGAAGCCCTGAGTTCCAGGCTTACTGCATCTGTCAAAGGCATCCCAAAGGGAGTGCAGAAGTGCCACAACATGGCTGCTTTCACGGCTTTTCCCTTAGGAAGAACCCTAATACGCGGCTGATTTACCTTCCTAGGGTTACTGTTAGGCTTAGGCCTAGGACTTTTAAAACCAGGAAGCCCTGGGCTCCAGGCACATTGCAGCTGTTAAAGGCATCCCAAGGGGAGTACAAAAGTGCAACAACATGGCAGCTTTCACAGCTTTTTCCTTGGCACCATCCCTATACCTAGGCTGTTTTATCTGCCTAGGGTTAGGGTTAGGCTTCAGCCTAGGGCTTGGAGTTTTTTAACCAGGAAGCCCTGAGTTCCAGGCTTACTGCATCTGCCAAAGGTATCCCAAAGGGAGTGCAGAAGTGCCACAACATGGCTGCTTTCACGGCTTTTCCCTTAGGAAGAACCATAATACCCGGCTGATTTACCTTCCTAGGGTTACTGGTAGGCTTAGGCCTAGGACTTTTAAAACCAGGACGCCCTGGGCTCCAGGCACACTGCAGCTGTTAAAGGCATCCCAAGGGGAGTGCAAAAGTGACACAACTTGGCTGCCACCACTGATATTTCCATGAGACCATCCCGAACCATAGGCTGATTTTCCTTCCTAGGGTTAAGGTTTGAGTTACGCCTAGGGTAAGGGTTCTATTAACCAGAAAGCCCTGAGTTCCAAGAACACAGCACCTGCGAAGGACTACCCCAGAAGAGCGCAAAAGTACCACAACATGCCTGCCTCCACAGCTTTTTCCTTGGGGACATGCCTAATTCCTGGCTGATTTGCCTTTCTCGTCTTAGGGTTGGGGTTCGGCCTAGGGCTAGGATTATTTTAACTAGGAAGCCCTGAGTTCCAGGCTTACTTCATCTGCCAAAAGCAACCCAAAGGGAGTGCAGAAGTGCCACAACATGGCTGCTTTCACGGCTTTTCCCTTAGGAAGAACCCTAATACGCAGCTGATTTACCTTCCTAGGGTTACTGTTAGGCTTAGGCCTAGGACTTTTAAAACCAGGAAGCCCTGGGCTCCAGGCACTCTGCAACTGCGAAAGGCATCCCAAGGGGAGCGCAAAAGTGACACAACTTGGCTGCCACCACTGATATTTCCATGAGACCATCCCGAACCATAGGCTGATTTTCCTTCCTAGGGTTAAGGTTTGAGTTACGCCTAGGGTAAGGGTTCTATTAACCAGAAAGCCCTGAGTTCCAAGAACACAGCAGCTGCGAAGGACTACCCAAGAAGAGCGCAAAAGTACCACAACATGCCTGCGTCGATAGCTTTTTCCTTGGGGACATGCCTAATTCCTGGCTGATTTGCCTTTCTCGTCTTAGGGTTGGGGTTCGGCCTAGGGCTAGGACTTTTAAAATCAGGAAGCCCTGAGTTCCAGGCACACTGGAGCTGTGAAAGGCATCCAAAATGGAGTGCAAAAGTGCCACAACATGGTTGCTTTCACGGCTTTTTCCTTGGCAAGAAGCTTAACACCAGGCTGATTTCCCTTCCCAGGGTTACTGTAAGGCTAAGGCCTACGGCTAGGATTTCTAAAACTAGGAAGCCCTTAGTTCCAGGCTCACTGCAGCTGTTCAAGGCATCCGAAGGGGAGTACAAAAGTGCAACAACATGGCAGCTTTCACAGCTTTTTCCTTGGCACCATCCCTATACCTAGGCTGATTTATCAGCCTAGGGTTAGGGTTAGGCTTCAGCCTAGGGCTTGGAGTTTTTTAACCAGGAAGCCCTGAGTTCCAGGCTTACTGCATCTGCCAAAGGCATCCCAAAGGGAGTGCAGAAGTGCCACAACATGGCTGCTTTCACGGCTTTTCCCTTAGGAAGAACCCTAATACGCGGCTGATTTACCTTCCTAGGGTTACTGTTAGGCTTAGGCCTAGGACTTTTAAAACCAGGAAGCCCTGGGCTCCAGGCACTCTGCAGCTGCGAAAGGCATCCCAAGGGGAGCGCAAAAGTGACACAACTTGGCTGCCACCACTGATATTTCCATGAGACCATCCCGAACCATAGGCTGATTTTCCTTCCTAGGGTTAAGGTTTGAGTTACGCCTAGGGTAAGGGTTCTATTAACCAGAAAGCCCTGAGTTCCAAGAACACAGCAGCTGCGAAGGACTACCCAAGAAGAGCGCAAAAGTACCACAACATGCCTGCCTCCACAGCTTTTTCCTTGGGGACATGCCTAATTCCTGGCTGATTTGCCTTTCTCGTCTTAGGGTTGGGGTTCGGCCTAGGGCTAGGATTTTTAAAATCAGGAAGCCCTGAGTTCCAGGCACACTGGAGCTGTGAAAGGCATCCAAAAGGGAGTGCAAAAGTGCCACAACATGGTTGCTTTCACGGCTTTTTCCTTGGCAAGAAGCTTAACACGAGGCTGATTTCCCTTCCCAGGGTTACTGTAAGGCTAAGGCCTAGGGCGAGGATTTTTAAAACTAGGAAGCCCTTAGATCCAGGCACAGTGCAGCTGTTCAAGGCATCCCAAGGGGAGTACAAATGTGCAAAAACCTGGCAGCTTTCACAGCTTTTTCCTTGTCACCATCCCTATACCTAGGCTGATTTATCTGCCTAAGGTTAGGGTTAGGGTTCAGCCTAGGGCTTGGAGTTTTTTAACCAGGAAGCCCTGAGTTCCAGGCTTACTGCATCTGCCAAATGCATCCCAAAGGGAGTGCAAAAGTGCCACAACATGGCTGCTTTCACAGCTTTTCCCTTAGGAAGAACCTAAATACCCGGCTGATTTACCTTCCTAGGGTTACTGTTAGGCTTAGGCCTAGGACTTTTAAAACCAGGAAGCCCTGGGCTCCAGGCACACTGCAGCTGTTAAAGGCATCCCAAGAGGGCCGCAGAAGTGACACAACGTGGCTGCCTCTGCTGCTATTCTCATGAGACCATCCCGAACCATAGGCTGATTTTCCTTCCTAGGGTTAATGTTTGAGTTTCGCCTAGGGTAAGAGGTCTATTAACCAGAAAGCCCTGAGTTCCAAGAACACAGCAGCTGCGAAGGACTACCCAAGAAGAGCGCAAAAGTACCACAACGTGCCTGCCTCCACAGCTTTTTCCTTGGGGACATGCCTAATTCCTGACTGATTTGCCTTTCTCGTCTTAGGGTTGGGGTTCGGCCTAGGGCTAGGATTTTTTTAACCAGAAAGCCCTGAGTTCCAGGCTTACTGCATCTGCCAAAGGCATCCCAAAGGGAGTGCAGAAGTGCCACAACATGGCTGCTTTCACGGCTTTTCCCTTAGGAAGAACCCTAATACGCGGCTGATTTACCTTCCTAGGGTTACTGTTAGGCTTAGGCCTAGGACTTTTAAAACCAGGAAGCCCTGGGCTCCAGGCACATTGCAGCTGTTAAAGGCATCCCAAGGGGAGTACAAAAGTGCAACAACATGGCAGCTTTCACAGCTTTTTCCTTGGCACCATCCCTATACCTAGGCTGTTTTATCTGCCTAGGGTTAGGGTTAGGCTTCAGCCTAGGGCTTGGAGTTTTTTAACCAGGAAGCCCTGAGTTCCAGGCTTACTGCATCTGCCAAAGGTATCCCAAAGGGAGTGCAGAAGTGCCACAACATGGCTGCTTTCACGGCTTTTCCCTTAGGAAGAACCATAATACCCGGCTGATTTACCTTCCTAGGGTTACTGGTAGGCTTAGGCCTAGGACTTTTAAAACCAGGACGCCCTGGGCTCCAGGCACACTGCAGCTGTTAAAGGCATCCCAAGGGGAGTGCAAAAGTGACACAACTTGGCTGCCACCACTGATATTTCCATGAGACCATCCCGAACCATAGGCTGATTTTCCTTCCTAGGGTTAAGGTTTGAGTTACGCCTAGGGTAAGGGTTCTATTAACCAGAAAGCCCTGAGTTCCAAGAACACAGCAGCTGCGAAGGACTACCCAAGAAGAGCGCAAAAGTACCACAACATGCCTGCCTCCACAGCTTTTTCCTTGGGGACATGCCTAATTCCTGGCTGATTTGCCTTTCTCGTCTTAGGCTGGAGTTCGGCCTAGGGCTAGGATTTTTTTAACTAGGAAGCCCTGAGTTCCAGGCTTACTTCATCTGCAAAAGGCATCCCAAAGGGAGTGCAGAAGTACCACAACATGGCTGCTTTCACGGCTTTTCCCTTAGGAAGAACCCTAATACGCGGCTGATTTACCTTCCTAGGGTTACTGTTAGGCTTAGGCCTAGGACTTTTAAAACCTAGAAGCCCTGGGCTCCAGGCACACTGCAGCTGCGAAAGGCATCCCAAGGGGAGCGCAAATGTGACGCAACTTGGCTGCCACCACTGATATTTCCATGAGACCATCCCGAACCATAGGCTGATTTTCCTTCCTAGGGTTAAGGTTTGAGTTACGCCTAGGGTAAGGGTTCTATTAACCAGAAAGCCCTGAGTTCCAAGAACACAGCAGCTGCGAAGGACTAGCCAAGAAGAGCGCAAAAGTACCACAACATGCCTGCCTCCACAGCTTTTTCCTTGGGGACATGCCTAATTCCTGGCTGATTTGCCTTTCTCGTCTTAGGGTTGGGGTTCGGCCTAGGGCTAGGATTTTTAAAATCAGGAAGCCCTGAGTTCCAGGCACACTGGAGCTGTGAAAGGCATCCAAAAGGGAGTGCAAATGTGCCACAACATGGTTGCTTTCACGGCTTTTTCCTTGGCAAGAAGCTTAACACCAGGCTGATTTCCCTTCCCAGGGTTACTGTAAGGCTTAGGCCTAGGGCTAGGATTTTTAAAACTAGGAAGCCCTTAGATCCAGGCACACTGCAGCTGTTCAAGGCATCCCAAGGGGAGTACAAAAGTGCAACAACATGGCAGCTTTCACAGCTTTTTCCTTGTCACCATCCCTATACCTAGGCTGATTTATCTGCCTAAGGTTAGGGTAAGGGTTCAGCCTAGGGCTTGGAGTATTTTAACCAGGAAGCCCTGAGTTCCAGGCTTACTGCATCTGCCAAAGGCATCCCAAAGGGAGTGCAAAAGTGCCACAACATGGCTGCTTTCACAGCTTTTCCCTTAGGAAGAACCCTAATACGCGGCTGATTTACCTTCCTAGGGTTACTGTTAGGCTTAGGCCTAGGACGTTTAAAACCAGGAAGCCCTGGGCTCCAGGCACACTGCAGCTGTTAAAGGCATCCCAAGAGGGCCGCAGAAGTGACACAACGTGGCTGCCTCTGCTGCTATTCTCATGAGACCATCCCGAACCATAGGCTGATTTTCCTTCCTAGGGTTAAGGTTTGAGTTTCGCCTAGGGTAAGAGGTCTATTAACCAGAAAGACCTGAGTTCCAAGAACACAGCAGCTGTGAAGGACTACCCAAGAAGAGCGCAAAAGTACCACAACATGCCTGCCTCCACAGCTTTTTCCTTGGGGACATGCCTAATTCCTGGCTGATTTGCCTTTCTCGTCTTAGGGTTGGGTTTCGGCCTAGGGCTAGGATTTTTTTAACTAGGAAGCCCTGAGTTCCAGGCTTACTGCATCTGCCAAAGGCATCCCAAAGGGAGTGCAAAAGTGCCACAACATGGCTGCTTTCACGGCTTTTCCCTTAGGAAGAACCCTAATACGCGGCTGATTTACCTTCCTAGGGTTACTGTTAGGCTTAGGCCTAGGACTTTTAAAACCAGGAAGCCCTGGGCTCCAGGCACTCTGCAGCTGCGAAAGGCATCCCAAGGGGAGCGCAAAAGTGACACAACTTGGCTGCCACCACTGATATTTCCATGAGACCATCCCAGTCATAGGCTGATTTTCCTTCCTAGGGTTAAGGTTTGAGTTACGCCTAGGGTAAGAGTTCTATTAACCAGAAAGACCTGAGTTCCAAGAACACAGCAGCTGCGAAGGACTACCCAAGAAGAGCGCAAAAGTACCACAACATGCCTGCCTCCACAGCTTTTTCCTTGGGGACATGCCTAATTCCTGGCTGATTTGCCTTTCTCGTCTTAGGGTTGGGGTTCGGCCTAGGGCTAGGATTTTTTTAACTAGGAAGCCCTGAGTTCCAGGCTTACTGCATCTGTCAAAGGCATCCCAAAGGGAGTGCAGAAGTGCCACAACATGGCTGCTTTCACGGCTTTTCCCTTAGGAAGAACCCTAATACGCGGCTGATTTACCTTCCTAGGGTTACTGTTAGGCTTAGGCCTAAGACTTCTAAAACCAGGAAGCCCGGGGCTCCAGGAACACTGCAGCTGCGAAAGGCATCCCAAGGGGAGCGCAAAAGTGACAGAACTTGGCTGCCACCACTGATATTTCCATGAGACCATCCCGATCCATAGGCTGATTTTTCTTCCTAGGGTTAAGGTTTGAGTTACGCCTGGGGTAAGGGTTCTATTAACCAGAAAGCCCTGAGTTCCAAGAACACAGCAGCTGCGAAGGACTACCCAAGAAGAGCGCAAAAGTACCACAACATGCCTGCCTCCACAGCTTTTTCCTTGGGGACATGCCTAATTCGTGGCTGATTTGCCTTTCTCGTCTTAGGGTTGGGGTTCGGCCTAGGGCTAGGATTTTTTTAACTAGGAAGCCCTGAGTTCCAGGCTTACTTCATCTGCAAAAGGCATCCCAAAGGGAGTGCAGAAGTACCACAACATGGCTGCTTTCACGGCTTTTCCCTTAGGAAGAACCCTAATACGCGGCTGATTTACCTTCCTAGGGTTACTGTTAGGCTTAGGCCTAGGACTTTTAAAACCTAGAAGCCCTGGGCTCCAGGCACACTGCAGCTGCGAAAGGCATCCCAAGGGGAGCGCAAATGTGACGCAACTTGGCTGCCACCACTGATATTTCCATGAGACCATCCCGAACCATAGGCTGATTTTCCTTCCTAGGGTTAAGGTTTGAGTTACGCCTAGGGTAAGGGTTCTATTAACCAGAAAGCCCTGAGTTCCAAGAACACAGCAGCTGCGAAGGACTAGCCAAGAAGAGCGCAAAAGTACCACAACATGCCTGCCTCCACAGCTTTTTCCTTGGGGACATGCCTAATTCCTGGCTGATTTGCCTTTCTCGTCTTAGGGTTGGGGTTCGGCCTAGGGCTAGGATTTTTAAAATCAGGAAGCCCTGAGTTCCAGGCACACTGGAGCTGTGAAAGGCATCCAAAAGGGAGTGCAAATGTGCCACAACATGGTTGCTTTCACGGCTTTTTCCTTGGCAAGAAGCTTAACACCAGGCTGATTTCCCTTCCCAGGGTTACTGTAAGGCTTAGGCCTAGGGCTAGGATTTTTAAAACTAGGAAGCCCTTAGATCCAGGCACACTGCAGCTGTTCAAGGCATCCCAAGGGGAGTACAAAAGTGCAACAACATGGCAGCTTTCACAGCTTTTTCCTTGTCACCATCCCTATACCTAGGCTGATTTATCTGCCTAAGGTTAGGGTAAGGGTTCAGCCTAGGGCTTGGAGTATTTTAACCAGGAAGCCCTGAGTTCCAGGCTTACTGCATCTGCCAAAGGCATCCCAAAGGGAGTGCAAAAGTGCCACAACATGGCTGCTTTCACAGCTTTTCCCTTAGGAAGAACCCTAATACGCGGCTGATTTACCTTCCTAGGGTTACTGTTAGGCTTAGGCCTAGGACGTTTAAAACCAGGAAGCCCTGGGCTCCAGGCACACTGCAGCTGTTAAAGGCATCCCAAGAGGGCCGCAGAAGTGACACAACGTGGCTGCCTCTGCTGCTATTCTCATGAGACCATCCCGAACCATAGGCTGATTTTCCTTCCTAGGGTTAAGGTTTGAGTTTCGCCTAGGGTAAGAGGTCTATTAACCAGAAAGACCTGAGTTCCAAGAACACAGCAGCTGTGAAGGACTACCCAAGAAGAGCGCAAAAGTACCACAACATGCCTGCCTCCACAGCTTTTTCCTTGGGGACATGCCTAATTCCTGGCTGATTTGCCTTTCTCGTCTTAGGGTTGGGTTTCGGCCTAGGGCTAGGATTTTTTTAACTAGGAAGCCCTGAGTTCCAGGCTTACTGCATCTGCCAAAGGCATCCCAAAGGGAGTGCAAAAGTGCCACAACATGGCTGCTTTCACGGCTTTTCCCTTAGGAAGAACCCTAATACGCGGCTGATTTACCTTCCTAGGGTTACTGTTAGGCTTAGGCCTAGGACTTTTAAAACCAGGAAGCCCTGGGCTCCAGGCACTCTGCAGCTGCGAAAGGCATCCCAAGGGGAGCGCAAAAGTGACACAACTTGGCTGCCACCACTGATATTTCCATGAGACCATCCCAGTCATAGGCTGATTTTCCTTCCTAGGGTTAAGGTTTGAGTTACGCCTAGGGTAAGAGTTCTATTAACCAGAAAGACCTGAGTTCCAAGAACACAGCAGCTGCGAAGGACTACCCAAGAAGAGCGCAAAAGTACCACAACATGCCTGCCTCCACAGCTTTTTCCTTGGGGACATGCCTAATTCCTGGCTGATTTGCCTTTCTCGTCTTAGGCTTGGGGTTCGGCCTAGGGCTAGGATTTTTTTAACTAGGAAGCCCTGAGTTCCAGGCTTACTGCATCTGTCAAAGGCATCCCAAAGGGAGTGCAGAAGTGCCACAACATGGCTGCTTTCACGGCTTTTCCCTTAGGAAGAACCCTAATACGCGGCTGATTTACCTTCCTAGGGTTACTGTTAGGCTTAGGCCTAAGACTTCTAAAACCAGGAAGCCCGGGGCTCCAGGAACACTGCAGCTGCGAAAGGCATCCCAAGGGGAGCGCAAAAGTGACAGAACTTGGCTGCCACCACTGATATTTCCATGAGACCATCCCGATCCATAGGCTGATTTTTCTTCCTAGGGTTAAGGTTTGAGTTACGCCTGGGGTAAGGGTTCTATTAACCAGAAAGCCCTGAGTTCCAAGAACACAGCAGCTGCGAAGGACTACCCAAGAAGAGCGCAAAAGTACCACAACATGCCTGCCTCCACAGCTTTTTCCTTGGGGACATGCCTAATTCGTGGCTGATTTGCCTTTCTCGTCTTAGGGTTGGGGTTCGGCCTAGGGCTAGGATTTTTTTAACTAGGAAGCCCTGAGTTCCAGGCTTACTTCATCTGCCAAAAGCAACCCAAAGGGAGTGCAGAAGTGCCACAACATGGCTGCTTTCACGGCTTTTCCCTTAGGAAGAACCCTAATACGCGGCTGATTTACCTTCCTAGGGTTACTGTTAGGCTTAGGCCTAGGACTTTTAAAACCAGGAAGCCCTGGGCTCCAGGCACTCTGCAGCTGCGAAAGGCATCCCAAGGGGAGCGCAAATGTGACGCAACTTGGCTGCCACCACTGATATTTCCACGAGACCATCCCGAACCATAGGCTGATTTTCCTTCCTAGGGTTAAGGTTTGAGTTACGCCTAGGGTAAGCGTTCTATTAACCAGAAAGCCCTGAGTTCCAAGAACACAGCAGCTGCGAAGGACTACCCAAGAAGAGCGCAAAAGTACCACAACATGCCTGCCTCCACAGCTTTTTCCTTGGGGACATGCCTAATTCCTGGCTGATTTGCCTTTCTCGTCTTAGGGTTGGGGTTCGGCCTAGGGCTAGGATTTTTAAAATCAGGAAGCCCTGAGTTCCAGGCACACTGGAGCTGTGAAAGGCATCCAAAAGGGAGTGCAAATGTGCCACAACATGGTTGCTTTCACGGCTTTTTCCTTGGCAAGAAGCTTAACACCAGGCTGATTTCCCTTCCCAGGGTTACTGTAAGGCTTAGGCCTAGGGCTAGGATTTTTAAAACTAGGAAGCCCTGGGCTCCAGGCACACTGCAGCTGTTCAAGGCATCCCAAGGGGAGTACAAAAGTGCAACAACATGGCAGCTTTCACAGCTTTTTCCTTGTCACCATCCCTATACCTAGGCTGATTTATCTGCCTAAGGTTAGGGTTAGGGTTCAGCCTAGGGCTTGGAGTATTTTAACCAGGAAGCCCTGAGTTCCAGGCTTACTGCATCTGCCAAAGGCATCCCAAAGGGAGTGCAAAAGTGCCACAACATGGCTGCTTTCACAGCTTTTCCCTTAGGAAGAACCCTAATACCCGGCTGATTTACCTTCCTAGGGTTACTGTTAGGCTTAGGCCTAGGACGTTTAAAACCAGGAAGCCCTGGGCTCCAGGCACACTGCAGCTGTTAAAGGCATCCCAAGAGGGCCGCAGAAGTGACACAACGTGGCTGCCTCTGCTGCTATTCTCATGAGACCATCCCGAACCATAGGCTGATTTTCCTTCCTAGGGTTAAGGTTTGAGTTTCGCCTAGGGTAAGAGGTCTATTAACCAGAAAGACCTGAGTTCCAAGAACACAGCAGCTGCGAAGGACTACCCAAGAAGAGCGCAAAAGTACCACAACATGCCTGCCTCCACAGCTTTTTCCTTGGGGACATGCCTAATTCCTGGCTGATTTGCCTTTCTCGTCTTAGGGTTGGGGTTCGGCCTAGGGCTAGGATTTTTTTAACTAGGAAGCCCTGAGTTCCAGGCTTACTGCATCTGCCAAAGGCATCCCAAAGGGAGTGCAGAAGTGCCACAACATGGCTGCTTTCACGGCTTTTCCCTTAGGAAGGACCCTAATACGCGGCTGATTTACCTTCCTAGGGTTACTGTTAGGCTTAGGCCTAGGACGTTTAAAACCAGGAAGCCCTGGGCTCCAGGCACTCTGCAGCTGCGAAAGGCATCCCAAGGGGAGCGCAAAAGTGACACAACTTGGCTGCCACCACTGATATTTCCATGAGACCATCCCAAATCATAGGCTGATTTTCCTTCCTAGGGTTAAGGTTTGAGTTACGCCTAGGGTAAGAGTTCTATTAACCAGAAAGACCTGAGTTCCAAGAACACAGCAGCTGCGAAGGACTACCCAAGAAGAGCGCAAAAGTACCACAACATGCCTGCCTCCACAGCTTTTTCCTTGGGGACATGCCTAATTCCTGGCTGATTTGCCTTTCTCGTCTTAGGGTTGGGGTTCGGCCTAGGGCTAGGATTTTTTTAACTAGGAAGCCCTGAGTTCCAGGCTTACTGCATCTGTCAAAGGCATCCCAAAGGGAGTGCAGAAGTGCCACAACATGGCTGCTTTCACGGCTTTTCCCTTAGGAAGAACCCTAATACGCGGCTGATTTACCTTCCTAGGGTTACTGTTAGGCTTAGGCCTAGGACTTTTAAAACCAGGAAGCCCTGGGCTCCAGGCACATTGCAGCTGTTAAAGGCATCCCAAGGGGAGTACAAAAGTGCAACAACATGGCAGCTTTCACAGCTTTTTCCTTGGCACCATCCCTATACCTAGGCTGTTTTATCTGCCTAGGGTTAGGGTTAGGCTTCAGCCTAGGGCTTGGAGTTTTTTAACCAGGAAGCCCTGAGTTCCAGGCTTACTGCATCTGCCAAAGGTATCCCAAAGGGAGTGCAGAAGTGCCACAACATGGCTGCTTTCACGGCTTTTCCCTTAGGAAGAACCATAATACCCGGCTGATTTACCTTCCTAGGGTTACTGGTAGGCTTAGGCCTAGGACTTTTAAAACCAGGACGCCCTGGGCTCCAGGCACACTGCAGCTGTTAAAGGCATCCCAAGGGGAGTGCAAAAGTGACACAACTTGGCTGCCACCACTGATATTTCCATGAGACCATCCCGAACCATAGGCTGATTTTCCTTCCTAGGGTTAAGGTTTGAGTTACGCCTAGGGTAAGGGTTCTATTAACCAGAAAGCCCTGAGTTCCAAGAACACAGCAGCTGCGAAGGACTACCCAAGAAGAGCGCAAAAGTACCACAACATGCCTGCCTCCACAGCTTTTTCCTTGGGGACATGCCTAATTCGTGGCTGATTTGCCTTTCTCGTCTTAGGCTGGAGTTCGGCCTAGGGCTAGGATTTTTTTAACTAGGAAGCCCTGAGTTCCAGGCTTACTTCATCTGCAAAAGGCATCCCAAAGGGAGTGCAGAAGTACCACAACATGGCTGCTTTCACGGCTTTTCCCTTAGGAAGAACCCTAATACGCGGCTGATTTACCTTCCTAGGGTTACTGTTAGGCTTAGGCCTAGGACTTTTAAAACCTAGAAGCCCTGGGCTCCAGGCACACTGCAGCTGCGAAAGGCATCCCAAGGGGAGCGCAAATGTGACGCAACTTGGCTGCCACCACTGATATTTCCATGAGACCATCCCGAACCATAGGCTGATTTTCCTTCCTAGGGTTAAGGTTTGAGTTACGCCTAGGGTAAGGGTTCTATTAACCAGAAAGCCCTGAGTTCCAAGAACACAGCAGCTGCGAAGGACTAGCCAAGAAGAGCGCAAAAGTACCACAACATGCCTGCCTCCACAGCTTTTTCCTTGGGGACATGCCTAATTCCTGGCTGATTTGCCTTTCTCGTCTTAGGGTTGGGGTTCGGCCTAGGGCTAGGATTTTTAAAATCAGGAAGCCCTGAGTTCCAGGCACACTGGAGCTGTGAAAGGCATCCAAAAGGGAGTGCAAATGTGCCACAACATGGTTGCTTTCACGGCTTTTTCCTTGGCAAGAAGCTTAACACCAGGCTGATTTCCCTTCCCAGGGTTACTGTAAGGCTTAGGCCTAGGGCTAGGATTTTTAAAACTAGGAAGCCCTTAGATCCAGGCACACTGCAGCTGTTCAAGGCATCCCAAGGGGAGTACAAAAGTGCAACAACATGGCAGCTTTCACAGCTTTTTCCTTGTCACCATCCCTATACCTAGGCTGATTTATCTGCCTAAGGTTAGGGTAAGGGTTCAGCCTAGGGCTTGGAGTATTTTAACCAGGAAGCCCTGAGTTCCAGGCTTACTGCATCTGCCAAAGGCATCCCAAAGGGAGTGCAAAAGTGCCACAACATGGCTGCTTTCACAGCTTTTCCCTTAGGAAGAACCCTAATACGCGGCTGATTTACCTTCCTAGGGTTACTGTTAGGCTTAGGCCTAGGACGTTTAAAACCAGGAAGCCCTGGGCTCCAGGCACACTGCAGCTGTTAAAGGCATCCCAAGAGGGCCGCAGAAGTGACACAACTTGGCTGCCACCACTGATATTTCCATGAGACCATCCCAGTCATAGGCTGATTTTCCTTCCTAGGGTTAAGGTTTGAGTTACGCCTAGGGTAAGAGTTCTATTAACCAGAAAGACCTGAGTTCCAAGAACACAGCAGCTGCGAAGGACTACCCAAGAAGAGCGCAAAAGTACCACAACATGCCTGCCTCCACAGCTTTTTCCTTGGGGACATGCCTAATTCCTGGCTGATTTGCCTTTCTCGTCTTAGGGTTGGGGTTCGGCCTAGGGCTAGGATTTTTTTAACTAGGAAGCCCTGAGTTCCAGGCTTACTGCATCTGTCAAAGGCATCCCAAAGGGAGTGCAGAAGTGCCACAACATGGCTGCTTTCACGGCTTTTCCCTTAGGAAGAACCCTAATACGCGGCTGATTTACCTTCCTAGGGTTACTGTTAGGCTTAGGCCTAAGACTTCTAAAACCAGGAAGCCCGGGGCTCCAGGAACACTGCAGCTGCGAAAGGCATCCCAAGGGGAGCGCAAAAGTGACAGAACTTGGCTGCCACCACTGATATTTCCATGAGACCATCCCGATCCATAGGCTGATTTTTCTTCCTAGGGTTAAGGTTTGAGTTACGCCTGGGGTAAGGGTTCTATTAACCAGAAAGCCCTGAGTTCCAAGAACACAGCAGCTGCGAAGGACTACCCAAGAAGAGCGCAAAAGTACCACAACATGCCTGCCTCCACAGCTTTTTCCTTGGGGACATGCCTAATTCGTGGCTGATTTGCCTTTCTCGTCTTAGGGTTGGGGTTCGGCCTAGGGCTAGGATTTTTTTAACTAGGAAGCCCTGAGTTCCAGGCTTACTTCATCTGCAAAAGGCATCCCAAAGGGAGTGCAGAAGTACCACAACATGGCTGCTTTCACGGCTTTTCCCTTAGGAAGAACCCTAATACGCGGCTGATTTACCTTCCTAGGGTTACTGTTAGGCTTAGGCCTAGGACTTTTAAAACCTAGAAGCCCTGGGCTCCAGGCACACTGCAGCTGCGAAAGGCATCCCAAGGGGAGCGCAAATGTGACGCAACTTGGCTGCCACCACTGATATTTCCATGAGACCATCCCGAACCATAGGCTGATTTTCCTTCCTAGGGTTAAGGTTTGAGTTACGCCTAGGGTAAGGGTTCTATTAACCAGAAAGCCCTGAGTTCCAAGAACACAGCAGCTGCGAAGGACTAGCCAAGAAGAGCGCAAAAGTACCACAACATGCCTGCCTCCACAGCTTTTTCCTTGGGGACATGCCTAATTCCTGGCTGATTTGCCTTTCTCGTCTTAGGGTTGGGGTTCGGCCTAGGGCTAGGATTTTTAAAATCAGGAAGCCCTGAGTTCCAGGCACACTGGAGCTGTGAAAGGCATCCAAAAGGGAGTGCAAATGTGCCACAACATGGTTGCTTTCACGGCTTTTTCCTTGGCAAGAAGCTTAACACCAGGCTGATTTCCCTTCCCAGGGTTACTGTAAGGCTTAGGCCTAGGGCTAGGATTTTTAAAACTAGGAAGCCCTTAGATCCAGGCACACTGCAGCTGTTCAAGGCATCCCAAGGGGAGTACAAAAGTGCAACAACATGGCAGCTTTCACAGCTTTTTCCTTGTCACCATCCCTATACCTAGGCTGATTTATCTGCCTAAGGTTAGGGTAAGGGTTCAGCCTAGGGCTTGGAGTATTTTAACCAGGAAGCCCTGAGTTCCAGGCTTACTGCATCTGCCAAAGGCATCCCAAAGGGAGTGCAAAAGTGCCACAACATGGCTGCTTTCACAGCTTTTCCCTTAGGAAGAACCCTAATACGCGGCTGATTTACCTTCCTAGGGTTACTGTTAGGCTTAGGCCTAGGACGTTTAAAACCAGGAAGCCCTGGGCTCCAGGCACACTGCAGCTGTTAAAGGCATCCCAAGAGGGCCGCAGAAGTGACACAACGTGGCTGCCTCTGCTGCTATTCTCATGAGACCATCCCGAACCATAGGCTGATTTTCCTTCCTAGGGTTAAGGTTTGAGTTTCGCCTAGGGTAAGAGGTCTATTAACCAGAAAGACCTGAGTTCCAAGAACACAGCAGCTGTGAAGGACTACCCAAGAAGAGCGCAAAAGTACCACAACATGCCTGCCTCCACAGCTTTTTCCTTGGGGACATGCCTAATTCCTGGCTGATTTGCCTTTCTCGTCTTAGGGTTGGGTTTCGGCCTAGGGCTAGGATTTTTTTAACTAGGAAGCCCTGAGTTCCAGGCTTACTGCATCTGCCAAAGGCATCCCAAAGGGAGTGCAAAAGTGCCACAACATGGCTGCTTTCACGGCTTTTCCCTTAGGAAGAACCCTAATACGCGGCTGATTTACCTTCCTAGGGTTACTGTTAGGCTTAGGCCTAGGACTTTTAAAACCAGGAAGCCCTGGGCTCCAGGCACTCTGCAGCTGCGAAAGGCATCCCAAGGGGAGCGCAAAAGTGACACAACTTGGCTGCCACCACTGATATTTCCATGAGACCATCCCAGTCATAGGCTGATTTTCCTTCCTAGGGTTAAGGTTTGAGTTACGCCTAGGGTAAGAGTTCTATTAACCAGAAAGACCTGAGTTCCAAGAACACAGCAGCTGCGAAGGACTACCCAAGAAGAGCGCAAAAGTACCACAACATGCCTGCCTCCACAGCTTTTTCCTTGGGGACATGCCTAATTCCTGGCTGATTTGCCTTTCTCGTCTTAGGCTTGGGGTTCGGCCTAGGGCTAGGATTTTTTTAACTAGGAAGCCCTGAGTTCCAGGCTTACTGCATCTGTCAAAGGCATCCCAAAGGGAGTGCAGAAGTGCCACAACATGGCTGCTTTCACGGCTTTTCCCTTAGGAAGAACCCTAATACGCGGCTGATTTACCTTCCTAGGGTTACTGTTAGGCTTAGGCCTAAGACTTCTAAAACCAGGAAGCCCGGGGCTCCAGGAACACTGCAGCTGCGAAAGGCATCCCAAGGGGAGCGCAAAAGTGACACAACTTGGCTGCCACCACTGATATTTCCATGAGACCATCCCGATCCATAGGCTGATTTTTCTTCCTAGGGTTAAGGTTTGAGTTACGCCTGGGGTAAGGGTTCTATTAACCAGAAAGCCCTGAGTTCCAAGAACACAGCAGCTGCGAAGGACTACCCAAGAAGAGCGCAAAAGTACCACAACATGCCTGCCTCCACAGCTTTTTCCTTGGGGACATGCCTAATTCGTGGCTGATTTGCCTTTCTCGTCTTAGGGTTGGGGTTCGGCCTAGGGCTAGGATTTTTTTAACTAGGAAGCCCTGAGTTCCAGGCTTACTTCATCTGCAAAAGGCATCCCAAAGGGAGTGCAGAAGTACCACAACATGGCTGCTTTCACGGCTTTTCCCTTAGGAAGAACCCTAATACGCGGCTGATTTACCTTCCTAGGGTTACTGTTAGGCTTAGGCCTAGGACTTTTAAAACCTAGAAGCCCTGGGCTCCAGGCACACTGCAGCTGCGAAAGGCATCCCAAGGGGAGCGCAAATGTGACGCAACTTGGCTGCCACCACTGATATTTCCATGAGACCATCCCGAACCATAGGCTGATTTTCCTTCCTAGGGTTAAGGTTTGAGTTACGCCTAGGGTAAGGGTTCTATTAACCAGAAAGCCCTGAGTTCCAAGAACACAGCAGCTGCGAAGGACTAGCCAAGAAGAGCGCAAAAGTACCACAACATGCCTGCCTCCACAGCTTTTTCCTTGGGGACATGCCTAATTCCTGGCTGATTTGCCTTTCTCGTCTTAGGGTTGGGGTTCGGCCTAGGGCTAGGATTTTTAAAATCAGGAAGCCCTGAGTTCCAGGCACACTGGAGCTGTGAAAGGCATCCAAAAGGGAGTGCAAATGTGCCACAACATGGTTGCTTTCACGGCTTTTTCCTTGGCAAGAAGCTTAACACCAGGCTGATTTCCCTTCCCAGGGTTACTGTAAGGCTTAGGCCTAGGGCTAGGATTTTTAAAACTAGGAAGCCCTTAGATCCAGGCACACTGCAGCTGTTCAAGGCATCCCAAGGGGAGTACAAAAGTGCAACAACATGGCAGCTTTCACAGCTTTTTCCTTGTCACCATCCCTATACCTAGGCTGATTTATCTGCCTAAGGTTAGGGTAAGGGTTCAGCCTAGGGCTTGGAGTATTTTAACCAGGAAGCCCTGAGTTCCAGGCTTACTGCATCTGCCAAAGGCATCCCAAAGGGAGTGCAAAAGTGCCACAACATGGCTGCTTTCACAGCTTTTCCCTTAGGAAGAACCCTAATACGCGGCTGATTTACCTTCCTAGGGTTACTGTTAGGCTTAGGCCTAGGACGTTTAAAACCAGGAAGCCCTGGGCTCCAGGCACACTGCAGCTGTTAAAGGCATCCCAAGAGGGCCGCAGAAGTGACACAACGTGGCTGCCTCTGCTGCTATTCTCATGAGACCATCCCGAACCATAGGCTGATTTTCCTTCCTAGGGTTAAGGTTTGAGTTTCGCCTAGGGTAAGAGGTCTATTAACCAGAAAGACCTGAGTTCCAAGAACACAGCAGCTGTGAAGGACTACCCAAGAAGAGCGCAAAAGTACCACAACATGCCTGCCTCCACAGCTTTTTCCTTGGGGACATGCCTAATTCCTGGCTGATTTGCCTTTCTCGTCTTAGGGTTGGGTTTCGGCCTAGGGCTAGGATTTTTTTAACTAGGAAGCCCTGAGTTCCAGGCTTACTGCATCTGCCAAAGGCATCCCAAAGGGAGTGCAAAAGTGCCACAACATGGCTGCTTTCACGGCTTTTCCCTTAGGAAGAACCCTAATACGCGGCTGATTTACCTTCCTAGGGTTACTGTTAGGCTTAGGCCTAGGACTTTTAAAACCAGGAAGCCCTGGGCTCCAGGCACTCTGCAGCTGCGAAAGGCATCCCAAGGGGAGCGCAAAAGTGACACAACTTGGCTGCCACCACTGATATTTCCATGAGACCATCCCAGTCATAGGCTGATTTTCCTTCCTAGGGTTAAGGTTTGAGTTACGCCTAGGGTAAGAGTTCTATTAACCAGAAAGACCTGAGTTCCAAGAACACAGCAGCTGCGAAGGACTACCCAAGAAGAGCGCAAAAGTACCACAACATGCCTGCCTCCACAGCTTTTTCCTTGGGGACATGCCTAATTCCTGGCTGATTTGCCTTTCTCGTCTTAGGGTTGGGGTTCGGCCTAGGGCTAGGATTTTTTTAACTAGGAAGCCCTGAGTTCCAGGCTTACTGCATCTGTCAAAGGCATCCCAAAGGGAGTGCAGAAGTGCCACAACATGGCTGCTTTCACGGCTTTTCCCTTAGGAAGAACCCTAATACGCGGCTGATTTACCTTCCTAGGGTTACTGTTAGGCTTAGGCCTAAGACTTCTAAAACCAGGAAGCCCGGGGCTCCAGGAACACTGCAGCTGCGAAAGGCATCCCAAGGGGAGCGCAAAAGTGACAGAACTTGGCTGCCACCACTGATATTTCCATGAGACCATCCCGATCCATAGGCTGATTTTTCTTCCTAGGGTTAAGGTTTGAGTTACGCCTGGGGTAAGGGTTCTATTAACCAGAAAGCCCTGAGTTCCAAGAACACAGCAGCTGCGAAGGACTACCCAAGAAGAGCGCAAAAGTACCACAACATGCCTGCCTCCACAGCTTTTTCCTTGGGGACATGCCTAATTCGTGGCTGATTTGCCTTTCTCGTCTTAGGGTTGGGGTTCGGCCTAGGGCTAGGATTTTTTTAACTAGGAAGCCCTGAGTTCCAGGCTTACTTCATCTGCAAAAGGCATCCCAAAGGGAGTGCAGAAGTACCACAACATGGCTGCTTTCACGGCTTTTCCCTTAGGAAGAACCCTAATACGCGGCTGATTTACCTTCCTAGGGTTACTGTTAGGCTTAGGCCTAGGACTTTTAAAACCTAGAAGCCCTGGGCTCCAGGCACACTGCAGCTGCGAAAGGCATCCCAAGGGGAGCGCAAATGTGACGCAACTTGGCTGCCACCACTGATATTTCCATGAGACCATCCCGAACCATAGGCTGATTTTCCTTCCTAGGGTTAAGGTTTGAGTTACGCCTAGGGTAAGGGTTCTATTAACCAGAAAGCCCTGAGTTCCAAGAACACAGCAGCTGCGAAGGACTAGCCAAGAAGAGCGCAAAAGTACCACAACATGCCTGCCTCCACAGCTTTTTCCTTGGGGACATGCCTAATTCCTGGCTGATTTGCCTTTCTCGTCTTAGGGTTGGGGTTCGGCCTAGGGCTAGGATTTTTAAAATCAGGAAGCCCTGAGTTCCAGGCACACTGGAGCTGTGAAAGGCATCCAAAAGGGAGTGCAAATGTGCCACAACATGGTTGCTTTCACGGCTTTTTCCTTGGCAAGAAGCTTAACACCAGGCTGATTTCCCTTCCCAGGGTTACTGTAAGGCTTAGGCCTAGGGCTAGGATTTTTAAAACTAGGAAGCCCTTAGATCCAGGCACACTGCAGCTGTTCAAGGCATCCCAAGGGGAGTACAAAAGTGCAACAACATGGCAGCTTTCACAGCTTTTTCCTTGTCACCATCCCTATACCTAGGCTGATTTATCTGCCTAAGGTTAGGGTAAGGGTTCAGCCTAGGGCTTGGAGTATTTTAACCAGGAAGCCCTGAGTTCCAGGCTTACTGCATCTGCCAAAGGCATCCCAAAGGGAGTGCAAAAGTGCCACAACATGGCTGCTTTCACAGCTTTTCCCTTAGGAAGAACCCTAATACGCGGCTGATTTACCTTCCTAGGGTTACTGTTAGGCTTAGGCCTAGGACGTTTAAAACCAGGAAGCCCTGGGCTCCAGGCACACTGCAGCTGTTAAAGGCATCCCAAGAGGGCCGCAGAAGTGACACAACGTGGCTGCCTCTGCTGCTATTCTCATGAGACCATCCCGAACCATAGGCTGATTTTCCTTCCTAGGGTTAAGGTTTGAGTTTCGCCTAGGGTAAGAGGTCTATTAACCAGGAAGACCTGAGTTCCAAGAACACAGCAGCTGTGAAGGACTACCCAAGAAGAGCGCAAAAGTACCACAACATGCCTGCCTCCACAGCTTTTTCCTTGGGGACATGCCTAATTCCTGGCTGATTTGCCTTTCTCGTCTTAGGGTTGGGTTTCGGCCTAGGGCTAGGATTTTTTTAACTAGGAAGCCCTGAGTTCCAGGCTTACTGCATCTGCCAAAGGCATCCCAAAGGGAGTGCAAAAGTGCCACAACATGGCTGCTTTCACGGCTTTTCCCTTAGGAAGAACCCTAATACGCGGCTGATTTACCTTCCTAGGGTTACTGTTAGGCTTAGGCCTAGGACTTTTAAAACCAGGAAGCCCTGGGCTCCAGGCACTCTGCAGCTGCGAAAGGCATCCCAAGGGGAGCGCAAAAGTGACACAACTTGGCTGCCACCACTGATATTTCCATGAGACCATCCCAGTCATAGGCTGATTTTCCTTCCTAGGGTTAAGGTTTGAGTTACGCCTAGGGTAAGAGTTCTATTAACCAGAAAGACCTGAGTTCCAAGAACACAGCAGCTGCGAAGGACTACCCAAGAAGAGCGCAAAAGTACCACAACATGCCTGCCTCCACAGCTTTTTCCTTGGGGACATGCCTAATTCCTGGCTGATTTGCCTTTCTCGTCTTAGGCTTGGGGTTCGGCCTAGGGCTAGGATTTTTTTAACTAGGAAGCCCTGAGTTCCAGGCTTACTGCATCTGTCAAAGGCATCCCAAAGGGAGTGCAGAAGTGCCACAACATGGCTGCTTTCACGGCTTTTCCCTTAGGAAGAACCCTAATACGCGGCTGATTTACCTTCCTAGGGTTACTGTTAGGCTTAGGCCTAAGACTTCTAAAACCAGGAAGCCCGGGGCTCCAGGAACACTGCAGCTGCGAAAGGCATCCCAAGGGGAGCGCAAAAGTGACAGAACTTGGCTGCCACCACTGATATTTCCATGAGACCATCCCGATCCATAGGCTGATTTTTCTTCCTAGGGTTAAGGTTTGAGTTACGCCTGGGGTAAGGGTTCTATTAACCAGAAAGCCCTGAGTTCCAAGAACACAGCAGCTGCGAAGGACTACCCAAGAAGAGCGCAAAAGTACCACAACATGCCTGCCTCCACAGCTTTTTCCTTGGGGACATGCCTAATTCGTGGCTGATTTGCCTTTCTCGTCTTAGGGTTGGGGTTCGGCCTAGGGCTAGGATTTTTTTAACTAGGAAGCCCTGAGTTCCAGGCTTACTTCATCTGCCAAAAGCAACCCAAAGGGAGTGCAGAAGTGCCACAACATGGCTGCTTTCACGGCTTTTCCCTTAGGAAGAACCCTAATACGCGGCTGATTTACCTTCCTAGGGTTACTGTTAGGCTTAGGCCTAGGACTTTTAAAACCAGGAAGCCCTGGGCTCCAGGCACTCTGCAGCTGCGAAAGGCATCCCAAGGGGAGCGCAAATGTGACGCAACTTGGCTGCCACCACTGATATTTCCACGAGACCATCCCGAACCATAGGCTGATTTTCCTTCCTAGGGTTAAGGTTTGAGTTACGCCTAGGGTAAGCGTTCTATTAACCAGAAAGCCCTGAGTTCCAAGAACACAGCAGCTGCGAAGGACTACCCAAGAAGAGCGCAAAAGTACCACAACATGCCTGCCTCCACAGCTTTTTCCTTGGGGACATGCCTAATTCCTGGCTGATTTGCCTTTCTCGTCTTAGGGTTGGGGTTCGGCCTAGGGCTAGGATTTTTAAAATCAGGAAGCCCTGAGTTCCAGGCACACTGGAGCTGTGAAAGGCATCCAAAAGGGAGTGCAAATGTGCCACAACATGGTTGCTTTCACGGCTTTTTCCTTGGCAAGAAGCTTAACACCAGGCTGATTTCCCTTCCCAGGGTTACTGTAAGGCTTAGGCCTAGGGCTAGGATTTTTAAAACTAGGAAGCCCTGGGCTCCAGGCACACTGCAGCTGTTCAAGGCATCCCAAGGGGAGTACAAAAGTGCAACAACATGGCAGCTTTCACAGCTTTTTCCTTGTCACCATCCCTATACCTAGGCTGATTTATCTGCCTAAGGTTAGGGTTAGGGTTCAGCCTAGGGCTTGGAGTATTTTAACCAGGAAGCCCTGAGTTCCAGGCTTACTGCATCTGCCAAAGGCATCCCAAAGGGAGTGCAAAAGTGCCACAACATGGCTGCTTTCACAGCTTTTCCCTTAGGAAGAACCCTAATACCCGGCTGATTTACCTTCCTAGGGTTACTGTTAGGCTTAGGCCTAGGACGTTTAAAACCAGGAAGCCCTGGGCTCCAGGCACACTGCAGCTGTTAAAGGCATCCCAAGAGGGCCGCAGAAGTGACACAACGTGGCTGCCTCTGCTGCTATTCTCATGAGACCATCCCGAACCATAGGCTGATTTTCCTTCCTAGGGTTAATGTTTGAGTTTCGCCTAGGGTAAGAGGTCTATTAACCAGAAAGACCTGAGTTCCAAGAACACAGCAGCTGCGAAGGACTACCCAAGAAGAGCGCAAAAGTACCACAACATGCCTGCCTCCACAGCTTTTTCCTTGGGGACATGCCTAATTCCTGGCTGATTTGCCTTTCTCGTCTTAGGGTTGGGGTTCGGCCTAGGGCTAGGATTTTTTTAACTAGGAAGCCCTGAGTTCCAGGCTTACTGCATCTGCCAAAGGCATCCCAAAGGGAGTGCAGAAGTGCCACAACATGGCTGCTTTCACGGCTTTTCCCTTAGGAAGGACCCTAATACGCGGCTGATTTACCTTCCTAGGGTTACTGTTAGGCTTAGGCCTAGGACGTTTAAAACCAGGAAGCCCTGGGCTCCAGGCACTCTGCAGCTGCGAAAGGCATCCCAAGGGGAGCGCAAAAGTGACACAACTTGGCTGCCACCACTGATATTTCCATGAGACCATCCCAAATCATAGGCTGATTTTCCTTCCTAGGGTTAAGGTTTGAGTTACGCCTAGGGTAAGAGTTCTATTAACCAGAAAGACCTGAGTTCCAAGAACACAGCAGCTGCGAAGGACTACCCAAGAAGAGCGCAAAAGTACCACAACATGCCTGCCTCCACAGCTTTTTCCTTGGGGACATGCCTAATTCCTGGCTGATTTGCCTTTCTCGTCTTAGGGTTGGGGTTCGGCCTAGGGCTAGGATTTTTTTAACTAGGAAGCCCTGAGTTCCAGGCTTACTGCATCTGTCAAAGGCATCCCAAAGGGAGTGCAAAAGTGCCACAACATGGCTGCTTTCACGGCTTTTCCCTTAGGAAGAACCCTAATACGCGGCTGATTTACCTTCCTAGGGTTACTGTTAGGCTTAGGCCTAGGACTTTTAAAACCAGGAAGCCCTGGGCTCCAGGCACACTGCAGCTGCGAAAGGCATCCCAAGGGGAGCTCAAAAGTGACAAAACTTGGCTGCCACCACTGATATTTCCATGAGACCATCCCGAACCATAGGCTGATTTTCCTTCCTAGGGTTAAGGTTTGAGTTACGCCTGGGGTAAGGGTTCTATTAACCAGAAAGCCCTGAGTTCCAAGAACACAGCAGCTGCGAAGGACTACCCCAGAAGAGCGCAAAAGTACCACAACATGCCTGCCTCCACAGCTTTTTCCTTGGGGACATGCCTAATTCCTGGCTGATTTGCCTTTCTCGTCTTAGGGTTGGGGTTTGGCCTAGGGCTAGGATTTTTTTAACTAGGAAGCCCTGAGTTCCAGGCTTACTTCATCTGCCAAAAGCAACCCAAAGGGAGTGCAGAAGTGCCACAACATGGCTGCTTTCACGGCTTTTCCCTTAGGAAGAACCCTAATACGCAGCTGATTTACCTTCCTAGGGTTACTGTTAGGCTTAGGCCTAGGACATTTAAAACCAGGAAGCCCTGGGCTCCAGGCACTCTGCAACTGCGAAAGGCATCCCAAGGGGAGCGCAAAAGTGACACAACTTGGCTGCCACCACTGATATTTCCATGAGACCATCCCGAACCATAGGCTGATTTTCCTTCCTAGGGTTAAGGTTTGAGTTACGCCTAGGGTAAGGGTTCTATTAACCAGAAAGACCTGAGTTCCAAGAACACAGCAGCTGCGAAGGACTACCCAAGAAGAGCGCAAAAGTACCACAACATGCCTGCGTCGATAGCTTTTTCCTTGGGGACATGCCTAATTCCTGGCTGATTTGCCTTTCTCGTCTTAGGGTTGGGGTTCGGCCTAGGGCTAGGACTTTTAAAATCAGGAAGCCCTGAGTTCCAGGCACACTGGAGCTGCGAAAGGCATCCAAAATGGAGTGCAAAAGTGCCACAACATGGCTGCTTTCACGGCTTTTTCCTTGGCAAGAGGCTTAACACCAGGCTGATTTCCCTTCCCAGGGTTACTGTAAGGCTAAGGCCTACGGCTAGGATTTCTAAAACTAGGAAGCCCTTAGATCCAGGCTCACTGCAGCTGTTCAAGGCATCCGAAGGGGAGTACAAAAGTGCAACAACATGGCAGCTTTCACAGCTTTTTCCTTGGCACCATCCCTATACCTAGGCTGATTTATCAGCCTAGGGTTAGGGTTAGGCTTCAGCCTAGGGCTTGGAGTTTTTTAACCAGGAAGCCCTGAGTTCCAGGCTTACTGCATCTGCCAAAGGCATCCCAAAGGGAGTGCAGAAGTGCCACAACATGGCTGCTTTCACGGCTTTTCCCTTAGGAAGAACCCTAATACCCGGCTGATTTACCTTCCTAGGGTTACTGTTAGGCTTAGGCCTAGGACTTTTAAAACCAGGAAGCCCTGGGCTCCAGGCACTCTGCAGCTGCGAAAGGCATCCCAAGGGGAGCGCAAAAGTGACACAACTTGGCTGCCACCACTGATATTTCCATGAGACCATCCCGAATCATAGGCTGATTTTCCTTCCTAGGGTTAAGGTTTGAGTTACGCCTAGGGTAAGGGTTCTATTAACCAGAAAGCCCTGAGTTCCAAGAACACAGCAGCTGCGAAGGACTACCCAAGAAGAGCGCAAAAGTACCACAACATGCCTGCCTCCACAGCTTTTTCCTTGGGGACATGCCTAATTCCTGGCTGATTTGCCTTTCTCGTCTTAGGGTTGGGGTTCGGCCTAGGGCTAGGATTTTTAAAATCAGGAAGCCCTGAGTTCCAGGCACACTGGAGCTGTGAAAGGCATCCAAAAGGGAGTGCAAAAGTGCCACAACATGGTTGCTTTCACGGCTTTTTCCTTGGCAAGAATCTTAACACGAGGCTGATTTCCCTTCCCAGGGTTACTGTAAGGCTAAGGCCTAGGGCGAGGATTTTTAAAACTAGGAAGCCCTTAGATCCAGGCACACTGCAGCTGTTCAAGGCATCCCAAGGGGAGTACAAATGTGCAAAAACCTGGCAGCTTTCACAGCCTTTTCCTTGTCACCATCCCTATACCTAGGCTGATTTATCTGCCTAAGGTTAGGGTTAGGGTTCAGCCTAGGGCTTGGAGTTTTTTAACCAGGAAGCCCTGAGTTCCAGGCTTACTGCATCTGCCAAATGCATCCCAAAGGGAGTGCAAAAGTGCCACAACATGGCTGCTTTCACAGCTTTTCCCTTAGGAAGAACCTAAATACCCGGCTGATTTACCTTCCTAGGGTTACTGTTAGGCTTAGGCCTAGGACTTTTAAAACCAGGAAGCCCTGGGCTCCAGGCACACTGCAGCTGTTAAAGGCATCCCAAGAGGGCCGCAGAAGTGACACAACGTGGCTGCCTCTGCTGCTATTCTCATGAGACCATCCCGAACCATAGGCTGATTTTCCTTCCTAGGGTTAATGTTTGAGTTTCGCCTAGGGTAAGAGGTCTATTAACCAGAAAGCCCTGAGTTCCAAGAACACAGCAGCTGCGAAGTACTACCCAAGAAGAGCGCAAAAGTACCACAACGTGCCTGCCTCCACAGCTTTTTCCTTGGGGACATGCCTAATTCCTGGCTGATTTGCCTTTCTCGTCTTAGGGTTGGGGTTCGGCCTAGGGGTAGGATTTTTTTAACCAGAAAGCTCTGAGTTCCAGGCTTACTGCATCTGCCAAAGGCATCCCAAAGGGAGTGCAGAAGTGCCACAACATGGCTGCTTTCACGGCTTTTCCCTTAGGAAGAACCCTAATACGCAGCTGATTTACCTTCCTAGGGTTACTGTTAGGCTTAGGCCTAGGACTTTTAAAACCAGGAAGCCCTGGGCTCCAGGAACATTGCAGCTGTTAAAGGCATCCCAAGGGGAGTACAAAAGTGCAACAACATGGCAGCTTTCACAGCTTTTTCCTTGGCACCATCCCTATACCTAGGCTGTTTTATCTGCCTAGGGTTAGGGTTAGGCTTCAGCCTAGGGCTTGGAGTTTTTTAACCAGGAAGCCCTGAGTTCCAGGCTTACTGCATCTGCCAAAGGTATCCCAAAGGGAGTGCAGAAGTGCCACAACATGGCTGCTTTCACGGCTTTTCCCTTAGGAAGAACCATAATACCCGGCTGATTTACCTTCCTAGGGTTACTGTTAGGCTTAGGCCTAGGACTTTTAAAACCAGGACGCCCTGGGCTCCAGGCACTCTGCAGCTGCGAATGGCATCCCAAGGGGAGCGCAAAAGTGACACAACTTGGCTGCCACCACTGATATTTCCATGAGACCATCCCGAACCATAGGCTGATTTTCCTTCCTAGGCTTAAGGTTTGAGTTACGCCTAGGGTAAGGGTTCTATTAACCAGAAAGCCCTGAGTTCCAAGAACACAGCAGCTGCGAAGGACTAGCCAAGAAGAGCGCAAAAGTACCAAAACATGCCTGCCTCCACAGCTTTTTCCTTGGGGACATGCCTAATTCCTGGCTGATTTGCCTTTCTCGTCTAAGGGTTGGGGTTCGGCCTAGGGCTAGGATTTTTTTAACTAGGAAGCCCTGAGTTCCAGGCTTACTGCATCTGCCAAAGGCATCCCAAAGGGAGTGCAGAAGTGCCACAACATGGCTGCTTTCACGGCTTTTCCCTTAGGAAGAACCCTAACACGCGGTTGATTTACCTTCCTAGGGTTACTGTTAGGCTTAGGCCTAGGACTTTTAAAACCAGGAAGCCCTGGGCTCCAGGCACATGCAGCTGTTAAAGGCATCCCAAGAGGGCTGCAGAAGTGACACAACTTGGCTGCCTCTGCTGCTATTCTCATGAGACCATCCCGATCCATAGGCTGATTTTCCTTCCTAGGGTTAAGGTTTGAGTTACGCCTGGGGTAAGGGTTCTATTATCCAGAAAGCCCTGAGTTCCAAGAACACAGCAGCTGCGAAGGACTACCCAAGAAGAGCGCAAAAGTACCACAACATGCCTGCCTCCACAGCTTTTTCCTTGGGGACATGCCTAATTCCTGGCTGATTTGCCTTTCTCGTCTTAGGGTTGGGGTTCGGCCTAGGGCTAGGATTTTTAAAATCAGGAAGCCCTGAGTTCCAGGCACACTGGAGCTGTGAAAGGCATCCAAAAGGGAGTGCAGAAGTGCCACAACATGGTTGCTTTCACGGCTTTTTCCTTGGAGAGAAGCTTAACACAAGGCTGATTTCCCTTCCCAGGGTTACTGTAAGGCTAAGGCCTAGGGCTAGGATTTTTAAAATTAGGAAGCCCTTAGATCCAGGCACACTGCAGCTGCAAAAGGCATCCCAAGGGGAGTACAAAAGTGCAACATCATGGCAGCTTTCACAGCTTTTTCCTTGGCACCATCCCTATACCTAGGCTGTTTTATCTGCCTAGGGTTAGGGTAAGGGTTCAGCCTAGGGCTTGGAGTTTTTTAACCAGGAAGCCCTGAGTTCCAAGAACACAGCAGCTGCGAAGGACTACCCAAGAAGAGCGCAAAAGTACCACAACATGCCTGCCTCCACAGCTTTTTCCTTGGGGACATGCCTAATTCCTGGCTGATTTGCCTTTCTCGTCTTAGGGTTGGGGTTCGGCCTATGGCTAGGATTTTTTTAACTAGGAAGCCCTGAGTTCCAGGCTTACTGCATCTGCCAAAGGCATCCCAAAGGGAGTGCAAAAGTGCCACAACATGGCTGCTTTCACGGCTTTTCCCTTAGGAAGAACCCTAATACGCGGCTGATTTACCTTCCTAGGGTTACTGTTAGGCTTAGGCCTAGGACTTTTAAAACCAGGAAGCCCTGGGCTCCAGGCACATGCAGCTGCGAAAGGCATCCCAAGGGGAGCGCAAAAGTGACACAACTTGGCTGCCACCACTGATATTTCCATGAGACCATCCCAAACCATAGGCTGATTTTCCTTCCTAGGGTTAAGGTTTGAGTTACGCCTAGGGTAAGAGTTCTATTAACCAGAAAGACCTGAGTTCCAAGAACACAGCAGCTGCGAAGGACTACCCAAGAAGAGCGCAAAAGTACCACAACATGCCTGCCTCCACAGCTTTTTCCTTGGGGACATGCCTAATTCCTGGCTGATTTGCCTTTCTCGTCTTAGGGTTGGGGTTCGGCCTAGGGCTAGGATTTTTTTAACTAGGAAGCCCTGAGTTCCAGGCTTACTGCATCTGTCAAAGGCATCCCAAAGGGAGTGCAAAAGTGCCACAACATGGCTGCTTTCACGGCTTTTCCCTTAGGAAGAACCCTAATACGCGGCTGATTTACCTTCCTAGGGTTACTGTTAGGCTTAGGCCTAGGACTTTTAAAACCAGGAAGCCCTGGGCTCCAGGCACACTGCAGCTGCGAAAGGCATCCCAAGGGGAGCTCAAAAGTGACAAAACTTGGCTGCCACCACTGATATTTCCATGAGACCATCCCGAACCATAGGCTGATTTTCCTTCCTAGGGTTAAGGTTTGAGTTACGCCTGGGGTAAGGGTTCTATTAACCAGAAAGCCCTGAGTTCCAAGAACACAGCAGCTGCGAAGGACTACCCCAGAAGAGCGCAAAAGTACCACAACATGCCTGCCTCCACAGCTTTTTCCTTGGGGACATGCCTAATTCCTGGCTGATTTGCCTTTCTCGTCTTAGGGTTGGGGTTTGGCCTAGGGCTAGGATTTTTTTAACTAGGAAGCCCTGAGTTCCAGGCTTACTTCATCTGCCAAAAGCAACCCAAAGGGAGTGCAGAAGTGCCACAACATGGCTGCTTTCACGGCTTTTCCCTTAGGAAGAACCCTAATACGCAGCTGATTTACCTTCCTAGGGTTACTGTTAGGCTTAGGCCTAGGACATTTAAAACCAGGAAGCCCTGGGCTCCAGGCACTCTGCAACTGCGAAAGGCATCCCAAGGGGAGCGCAAAAGTGACACAACTTGGCTGCCACCACTGATATTTCCATGAGACCATCCCGAACCATAGGCTGATTTTCCTTCCTAGGGTTAAGGTTTGAGTTACGCCTAGGGTAAGGGTTCTATTAACCAGAAAGCCCTGAGTTCCAAGAACACAGCAGCTGCGAAGGACTACCCAAGAAGAGCGTAAAAGTACCACAACATGCCTGCGTCGATAGCTTTTTCCTTGGGGACATGCCTAATTCCTGGCTGATTTGCCTTTCTCGTCTTAGGGTTGGGGTTCGGCCTAGGGCTAGGACTTTTAAAATCAGGAAGCCCTGAGTTCCAGGCACACTGGAGCTGTGAAAGGCATCCAAAATGGAGTGCAAAAGTGCCACAACATGGCTGCTTTCACGGCTTTTTCCTTGGCAAGAGGCTTAACACCAGGCTGATTTCCCTTCCCAGGGTTACTGTAAGGCTAAGGCCTACGGCTAGGATTTCTAAAACTAGGAAGCCCTTAGATCCAGGCTCACTGCAGCTGTTCAAGGCATCCGAAGGGGAGTACAAAAGTGCAACAACATGGCAGCTTTCACAGCTTTTTCCTTGGCACCATCCCTATACCTAGGCTGATTTATCAGCCTAGGGTTAGGGTTAGGCTTCAGCCTAGGGCTTGGAGTTTTTTAACCAGGAAGCCCTGAGTTCCAGGCTTACTGCATCTGCCAAAGGCATCCCAAAGGGAGTGCAGAAGTGCCACAACATGGCTGCTTTCACGGCTTTTCCCTTAGGAAGAACCCTAATACCCGGCTGATTTACCTTCCTAGGGTTACTGTTAGGCTTAGGCCTAGGACTTTTAAAACCAGGAAGCCCTGGGCTCCAGGCACTCTGCAGCTGCGAAAGGCATCCCAAGGGGAGCGCAAAAGTGACACAACTTGGCTGCCACCACTGATATTTCCATGAGACCATCCCGAATCATAGGCTGATTTTCCTTCCTAGGGTTAAGGTTTGAGTTACGCCTAGGGTAAGGGTTCTATTAACCAGAAAGCCCTGAGTTCCAAGAACACAGCAGCTGCGAAGGACTACCCAAGAAGAGCGCAAAAGTACCACAACATGCCTGCCTCCACAGCTTTTTCCTTGGGGACATGCCTAATTCCTGGCTGATTTGCCTTTCTCGTCTTAGGGTTGGGGTTCGGCCTAGGGCTAGGATTTTTAAAATCAGGAAGCCCTGAGTTCCAGGCACACTGGAGCTGTGAAAGGCATCCAAAAGGGAGTGCAAAAGTGCCACAACATGGCTGCTTTCACAGCTTTTCCCTTAGGAAGAACCTAAATACCCGGCTGATTTACCTTCCTAGGGTTACTGTTAGGCTTAGGCCTAGGACTTTTAAAACCAGGAAGCCCTGGGCTCCAGGCACACTGCAGCTGTTAAAGGCATCCCAAGAGGGCCGCAGAAGTGACACAACGTGGCTGCCTCTGCTGCTATTCTCATGAGACCATCCCGAACCATAGGCTGATTTTCCTTCCTAGGGTTAATGTTTGAGTTTCGCCTAGGGTAAGAGGTCTATTAACCAGAAAGCCCTGAGTTCCAAGAACACAGCAGCTGCGAAGTACTACCCAAGAAGAGCGCAAAAGTACCACAACGTGCCTGCCTCCACAGCTTTTTCCTTGGGGACATGCCTAATTCCTGGCTGATTTGCCTTTCTCGTCTTAGGGTTGGGGTTCGGCCTAGGGCTAGGATTTTTTTAACCAGAAAGCCCTGAGTTCCAGGCTTACTGCATCTGCCAAAGGCATCCCAAAGGGAGTGCAGAAGTGCCACAACATGGCTGCTTTCACGGCTTTTCCCTTAGGAAGAACCCTAATACGCGGCTGATTTACCTTCCTAGGGTTACTGTTAGGCTTAGGCCTAGGACTTTTAAAACCAGGAAGCCCTGGGCTCCAGGAACATTGCAGCTGTTAAAGGCATCCCAAGGGGAGTACAAAAGTGCAACAACATGGCAGCTTTCACAGCTTTTTCCTTGGCACCATCCCTATACCTAGGCTGTTTTATCTGCCTAGGGTTAGGGTTAGGCTTCAGCCTAGGGCTTGGAGTTTTTTAACCAGGAAGCCCTGAGTTCCAGGCTTACTGCATCTGCCAAAGGTATCCCAAAGGGAGTGCAGAAGTGCCACAACATGGCTGCTTTCACGGCTTTTCCCTTAGGAAGAACCATAATACCCGGCTGATTTACCTTCCTAGGGTTACTGTTAGGCTTAGGCCTAGGACTTTTAAAACCAGGACGCCCTGGGCTCCAGGCACTCTGCAGCTGCGAATGGCATCCCAAGGGGAGCGCAAAAGTGACACAACTTGGCTGCCACCACTGATATTTCCATGAGACCATCCCGAACCATAGGCTGATTTTCCTTCCTAGGCTTAAGGTTTGAGTTACGCCTAGGGTAAGGGTTCTATTAACCAGAAAGCCCTGAGTTCCAAGAACACAGCAGCTGCGAAGGACTACCCAAGAAGAGCGCAAAAGTACCACAACATGCATGCTTCGATAGCTTTTTCCTTGGGGACATGCCTAATTCCTGGCTGATTTGCCTTTCTCGTCTTAGGGTTGGGGTTCGGCCTAGGGCTAGGATTTTTTTAACTAGGAAGCCCTGAGTTCCAGGCTTACTTATCTGCCAAAAGCATCCCAAAGGGAGTGCAGAAGTGCCACAACATGGCTGCTTTCACGGCTTTTCCCTTAGGAAGAACCCTAATACGCGGCTGATTTACCTTCCTAGGGTTAGTGTTAGGCTTAGGCCTAGGACTTTTAAAACCAGGAAGCCCTGGGCTCCAGGCACATGCAGCTGCGAAAGGCATCCCAAGAGGGCCGCAGAAGTGACACAACTTGGCTGCCTCTGCTGCTATTCTCATGAGACCATCCCGAACCATAGGCTGATTTTCCTTCCTAGGGTTAAGGTTTGAGTTTCGCCTAGGGTAAGAGGTCTATTAACCAGAAAGACCTGAGTTCCAAGAACACAGCAGCTGCGAAGGACTAGCCAAGAAGAGCGCAAAAGTACCAAAACATGCCTGCCTCCACAGCTTTTTCCTTGGGGACATGCCTAATTCCTGGCTGATTTGCCTTTCTCGTCTAAGGGTTGGGGTTCGGCCTAGGGCTAGGATTTTTTTAACTAGGAAGCCCTGAGTTCCAGGCTTACTGCATCTGCCAAAGGCATCCCAAAGGGAGTGCAGAAGTGCCACAACATGGCTGCTTTCACGGCTTTTCCCTTAGGAAGAACCCTAACACGCGGTTGATTTACCTTCCTAGGGTTACTGTTAGGCTTAGGCCTAGGACTTTTAAAACCAGGAAGCCCTGGGCTCCAGGCACATGCAGCTGTTAAAGGCATCCCAAGAGGGCTGCAGAAGTGACACAACTTGGCTGCCTCTGCTGCTATTCTCATGAGACCATCCCGATCCATAGGCTGATTTTCCTTCCTAGGGTTAAGGTTTGAGTTACGCCTGGGGTAAGGGTTCTATTATCCAGAAAGCCCTGAGTTCCAAGAACACAGCAGCTGCGAAGGACTACCCAAGAAGAGCGCAAAAGTACCACAACATGCCTGCCTCCACAGCTTTTTCCTTGGGGACATGCCTAATTCCTGGCTGATTTGCCTTTCTCGTCTTAGGGTTGGGGTTCGGCCTAGGGCTAGGATTTTTAAAATCAGGAAGCCCTGAGTTCCAGGCACACTGGAGCTGTGAAAGGCATCCAAAAGGGAGTGCAGAAGTGCCACAACATGGTTGCTTTCACGGCTTTTTCCTTGGAGAGAAGCTTAACACAAGGCTGATTTCCCTTCCCAGGGTTACTGTAAGGCTAAGGCCTAGGGCTAGGATTTTTAAAATTAGGAAGCCCTTAGATCCAGGCACACTGCAGCTGCAAAAGGCATCCCAAGGGGAGTACAAAAGTGCAACATCATGGCAGCTTTCACAGCTTTTTCCTTGGCACCATCCCTATACCTAGGCTGTTTTATCTGCCTAGGGTTAGGGTAAGGGTTCAGCCTAGGGCTTGGAGTTTTTTAACCAGGAAGCCCTGAGTTCCAAGAACACAGCAGCTGCGAAGGACTACCCAAGAAGAGCGCAAAAGTACCACAACATGCCTGCCTCCACAGCTTTTTCCTTGGGGACATGCCTAATTCCTGGCTGATTTGCCTTTCTCGTCTTAGGGTTGGGGTTCGGCCTATGGCTAGGATTTTTTTAACTAGGAAGCCCTGAGTTCCAGGCTTACTGCATCTGCCAAAGGCATCCCAAAGGGAGTGCAGAAGTGCCACAACATGGCTGCTTTCACGGCTTTTCCCTTAGGAAGAACCCTAATACGCGGCTGATTTACCTTCCTAGGGTTACTGTTAGGCTTAGGCCTAGGACTTTTAAAACCAGGAAGCCCTGGGCTCCAGGCACATGCAGCTGTTCAAGGCATCCCAAGAGGGCCGCAGAAGAGACACAACTTGGCTGCCTCTGCTGCTATTCTCATGAGAGCATCCCGAACCATAGGCTGATTTTCCTTCCTAGGGTGAAGGTTTGAGTTACGCCTCGGGTAGGAGGTCTATTAACCAGAAAGCCCTGAGTTCCAAGAACACAGCAGCTGCGAAGGACTACCCAAGAAGAGCGCAAAAGTACCACAACGTGCCTGCCTCCACAGCTTTTTCCTTGGGGACATGCCTAATTCCTGGCTGATTTGCCTTTCTCGTCTTAGGGTTGGGGTTCGGCCTAGGGCTAGGATTTTTTTAACTAGGAAGCCCTGAGTTCCAGGCTTACTGCATCTGCCAAAGGCATCCCAAAGGGAGTGCAGAAGTGCCACAACATGGCTGCTTTCACGGCTTTCCCTTAGGAAGAACCCTAATACGCGTCTGATTTACCTTCCTAGGGTTACTGTTAGGCTTAGGCCTAGGACTTTTAAAACCAGGAAGCCCTGGTCTCCAGGCACACTGCAGCTGCGAAAGGCATCCCAAGGGGAGCGCAAAAGTGACACAACTTGGCTGCCACCACTGATATTTCCATGAGACCATCCCGAACCATAGGCTGATTTTCCTTCCTAGGGTTAAGGTTTGAGTTACGCCTAGGGTAAGGGTTCTATTAACCAGAAAGCCCTGAGTTCCAAGAACACAGCAGCTGCGAAGGACTACCCAAGAAGAGCGCAAAAGTACCACAACATGCCTGCCTCCACAGCTTTTTCCTTGGGGACATGCCTAATTCCTGGCTGATTTGCCTTTCTCGTCTTAGGGTTGGGGTTCGGCCTAGGGCTAGGACTTTTAAAATCAGGAAGCCCTGAGTTCCAGGCACACTGGAGCTGTGAAAGGCATCCAAAAGGGAGTGCAAAAGTGCCACAACATGGTTGCTTTCACGGCTTTTTCCTTGGCAAGAAGCCTAACACCAGGCTGATTTCCCTTCCCAGGGTTACTGTTAGGCTTAGGCCTAGGGCTAGGATTTTTAAAACTAGGAAGCCCTTAGATCCAGGCACACTGCAGCTGTTCAAGGCATCCCAAGGGGAGTACAAAAGTGCAACAACATGGCAGCTTTCACAGCTTTTTCCTTGGCACTATCCCTATACCTAGGCTGATTTATCTGCCTAGGGTTATGGTTAGGCTTCAGCCTAGGGCTTGGAGTTTTTTAACCAGGAAGCCCTGAGTTCCAGGCTTACTGCATCTGCCAAAGGCATCCCAAAGGGAGTGCAAAAGTGTCACAACATGGCTGCTTTCACAGCTTTTCCCTTAGGAAGAACCCTAATACCTGGCTGATTTACCTTCCTAGGGTTACTGTTAGGCTTAGGCCTAGGACTTTTAAAACCAGGAAGCCCTGGGCTCCAGGCACACTGCAGCTGTTAAAGGCATCCCAAGAGGGCCGCAGAAGTGACACAACTTCGCTGCCTCTGCTTCTATTCTCATGAGACCATCCCGAACCATAGGCTGATTTTCCTTCCTAGGGTTAAGGTTTGAGTTACGCCTGGGGTAAGGGTTCTATTATCCAGAAAGCCCTGAGTTCCAAGAACACAGCAGCTGCGAAGGACTACCCAAGAAGAGCGCAAAAGTACCACAACATGCCTGCCTCCACAGCTTTTTCCTTGGGGACATGCCTAATTCCTGGCTGATTTGCCTTTCTTGTCTTAGGGTTGGGGTTCGGCCTAGGGCTAGGATTTTTTTACCTAGGAAGCCCTGAGTTCCAGGCTTACTGCATCTGCCAAAGGCATCCCAAAGGGAGTGCAGAAGTGCCACAACATGGCTGCTTTCACGGCTTTTCCCTTAGGAAGAACCCTAATACGCGGCTGATTTACCTTCCTAGGGTTACTGTTAGGCTTAGGCCTAGGACTTTTAAAACCAGGAAGCCCTGGGCTCCAGGCACATGCAGCTGTTAAAGGCATCCCAAGAGGGCCGCAGAAGTGACACAACTTGGCTGCCTCTGCTGCTATTCTCATGAGACCATCCCGATCCATAGGCTGATTTTCCTTCCTAGGATTAAGGTTTGAGTTAAGCCTGGGGTAAGGGTTCTATTATCCAGAAAGCCCTGAGTTCCAAGAACACAGCATCTGCGAAGGACTACCCAAGAAGAGCGCAAAAGTACCACAACGTGCCTGCCTCCACAGCTTTTTCCTTGGGGACATGCCTAATTCCTGGCTGATTTGCCTTTCTCGTCTTAGGGTTGGGGTTCGGCCTAGGGCTAGGATTTTTAAAATCAGGCAGCCCTGAATTCCAGGCACACTGGAGCTGTGAAAGGCATCCAAAAGGGAGTGCAAAAGTGCCACAACATGGTTGCTTTCACGGTTTTTTCCTTGGAGAGAAGCTTAACACAAGGCTGATTTCCCTTCCCAGGGTTACTGTAAGGCTAAGGCCTAGGGCTAGGATTTTTAAAACTAGGAAGCCCTTAGATCCAGGCACACTGCAGCTGCAAAAGGCATCCCAAGGGGAGTACAAAAGTGCAACATCATGGCAGCTTTCACAGCTTTTTCCTTGGCACCATCCCTATACCTAAGCTGTTTTATCTGCCTAGGGTTAGGGTAAGGGTTCAGCCTAGGGCTTGGAGTTTTTTAACCAGGAAGCCCTGAGTTCCAGGCTTACTGCATCTGCCAAAGGCATCCCAAAGGGAGTGCAGAAGTGCCACAACATGGCTGCTTTCACGGCTTTTCCCTTAGGAAGAACCCTAATACGCGGCTGATTTACCTTCCTAGGGTTACTGTTAGGCTTAGGCCTAGGACTTTTAAAACCAGGAAGCCCTGGGCTCCAGGCACATGCAGCTGCGAAAGGCATCCCAAGAGGGCCGCAGAAGTGACACAACTTGGCTGCCTCTGCTTCTATTCTCATGAGACCATCCCGAACCATAGGCTGATTTTCCTTCCTAGGGTTAAGGTTTGAGTTACGCCTGGGATAAGGGTTCTATTAACCAGAAAGCCCTGAGTTCCAATAACACAGCAGTTGCGAAGGACTACCCAAGAAGAGCGCAAAAGTACCACAACGTGCCTGCCTCCACAGCTTTTTCCTTGGGGACATGCCTAATTCCTGGCTGATTTGCCTTTCTCGTCTTAGGGTTGGGGTTCGGCCTAGGGCTAGGATTTTTTTACCTAGGAAGCCCTGAGTTCCAGGCTTACTGCATCTGCCAAAGGCATCCCAAAGGGAGTGCAGAAGTGCCACAACATGGCTGCTTTCACGGCTTTTCCCTTAGGAAGAACCCTAATACGCGGCTGATTTACCTTCCTAGGGTTACTGTTAGGCTTAGGCCTAGGACTTTTAAAACCAGGAAGCCCTGGGCTCCAGGCACTCTGCAGCTGCGAAAGGCATCCCAAGGGGAGCGCAAAAGTGACACAACTTGGCTGCCACCACTGATATTTCCATGAGACCATCCCGAACCATAGGCTGATTTTCCTTCCTAGGCTTAAGGTTTGAGTTACGCCTCGGGTAAGGGTTCTATTAACCAGAAAGCCCTGAGTTCCAAGAACACAGCAGCTGCGAAGGACTACCCAAGAAGAGCGGAAAAGTACCACAACATGCCTGCCTCCACAGCTTTTTCCTTGGGGACATGCCTAATTCCTGGCTGATTTGCCTTTCTCGTCTTAGGGTTGGGGTTCGGCCTAGGGCTAGGATTTTTTTAACTAGGAAGCCCTGAGTTCCAGGCTTACTGCATCTGCCAAAGGCATCCCAAAGGGAGTGCAGAAGTGCCACAACATGGCTGCTTTCACGGCTTTTCCCTTAGGAAGAACCCTAATACGCGGCTGATTTACCTTCCTAGGGTTACTGTTAGGCTTAGGCCTAGGACTTTTAAAACCAGGAAGCCCTGGGCTCCAGGCACATGCAGCTGTTAAAGGCATCCCAAGAGGGCCGCAGAAGTGACACAACTTGGCTGCCTCTGCTGCTATTCTCATGAGACCATCCCGAACCATAGGCTGATTTTCCTTCCTAGGGTGAAGGTTTGAGTTACGCCTCGGGTAAGAGGTCTATTAACCAGAAAGCCCTGAGTTCCAAGAACACAGCAGCTGCGAAGGACTACCCAAGAAGAGCGCAAATGTACCACAACGTGCCTGCCTCCACAGCTTTTTCCTTGGGGACATGCCTAATTCCTGGCTGATTTGCCTTTCTCGTCTAAGGGTTGGGGTTCGGCCTAGGGCTAGGATTTTTTAATCTAGGAAGCCCTGAGTTCCAGGCTTACTGCATCTGCCAAAGGCATCCCAAAGGGAGTGCAGAAGTGCCACAACATGGCTGCTTTCACGGCTTTCCCCTTAAGAAGAACCCTAATACCCAGCTGATTTACCTTCCTAGGGTTATTGTTAGGCTTAGGCCTAGGACTTTTAAAACCAGGAAGCCCTGGTCTCCAGGCACACTGCAGCTGCGAAAGGCATCCCAAGGGGAGCGCAAAAGTGACACAACTTGGCTGCCACCACTGATATTTCCATGAGACCATCCCGAACCATAGGCTGATTTTCCTTCCTAGGGTTAAGGTTTGAGTTACGCCTGGGGTAAGGGTTCTATTAACCAGAAAGCCCTGAGTTCCAAGAACACAGCAGCTGCGAAGGACTACCCAAGAAGAGCGCAAAAGTACCACAACATGCCTGCCTCCACAGCTTTTTCCTTGGGGACATGCCTAATTCCTGGCTGATTTGCCTTTCTCGTCTTAGGGTTGGGGTTCGGCCTAGGGCTAGGACTTTTAAAATCAGGAAGCCCTGAGTTCCAGGCACACTGGAGCTGTGAAAGACATCCAAAAGGGAGTGCAAAAGTGCCACAACATGGTTGCTTTCACGGCTTTTTCCTTGGCAAGAAGCCTAACACCAGGCTGATTTCCCTTCCCAGGGTTACTGTTAGGCTTAGGCCTAGGGCTAGGATTTTTAAAACTAGGAAGCCCTTAGATCCAGGCACACTGCAGCTGTTCAAGGCATCCCAAGGGGAGTACAAAAGTGCAACAACATGGCAGCTTTCACAGCTTTTTCCTTGGCACTATCCCTATACCTAGGCTGATTTATCTGCCTAGGGTTATGGTTAGGCTTCAGACTAGGGCTTGGAGTTTTTTAACCAGGAAGCCCTGAGTTCCAGGCTTACTGCATCTGCCAAAGGCATCCCAAAGGGAGTGCAAAAGTGTCACAACATGGCTGCTTTCACGGCTTTTCCCTTAGGAAGAACCCTAATACGCGGCTGATTTACCTTCCTAGGGTTACTGTTAGGCTTAGGCCTAGGACTTTTAAAACCAGGAAACCCTGGGCTCCAGGCACACTGCAGCTGTTAAAGGCATCCCAAGAGGGCCGCAGAAGTGACACAACTTGGCTGCCTCTGCTTCTATTCTCATGAGACCATCCCGAACCATAGGCTGATTTTCCTTCCTAGGGTTAAGGTTTGAGTTACGCCTGGGGTAAGGGTTCTATTAACCAGAAAGCCCTGAGTTCCAAGAACACAGCAGCTGCGAAGGACTACCCAAGAAGAGCGCAAAAGTACCACAACGTGCCTGCCTCCACAGCTTTTTCCTTGGGGACATGCCTAATTCCTGGCTGATTTGCCTTTCTTGTCTTAGGGTTGGGGTTCGGCCTAGGGCTAGGATTTTTAAAATCAGGAAGCCCTGAGTTCCAGGCACACTGGAGCTGTGAAAGGCATCCAAAAGGGAGTGCAAAAGTGCCACAACATTGTTGCTTTCACGGCTTTTTCCTTGGAGAGAAGCTTAACACAAGGCTGATTTCCCTTCCCAGGGTTACTGTAAGGCTTAGGCCTAGGGCTAGGATTTTTAAAACTAGGAAGCCCTTAGATCCAGGCACACTGCAGCTGCGAAAGGCATCCCAAGGGGAGTACAAAAGTGCAACATCATGGCAGCTTTCACAGCTTTTTCCTTGGCACCATCCCTATACCTAGGCTGTTTTATCTGCCTAGGGTTAGGGTAAGGGTTCAGCCTAGGGCTTGGAGTTTTTTAACCAGGAAGCCCTGAGTTCCAGGCTTACTGCATCTGCCAAAGGCATCCCAAAGGGAGTGCAGAAGTGCCACAACATGGCTGCTTTCACGGCTTTTCCCTAAGGAAGAACCCTAATACCCGGCTGATTTACCTTCCTAGGGTTACTGTTAGGCTTAGGCCTAGGACTTTTAAAACCAGGAATCCCTGGGCTCCAGGCACACTGCAGCTGTTAAAGGCATCCCAAGAGGGCCGCAGAAGTGACACAACTTGGCTTCCTCTGCTTCTATTCTCATGAGACCATCCCGAACCATAGGCTGATTTTCCTTCCTAGGGTTAATGTTTGAGTTTCGCCTAGGGTAAGAGGTCTATTAACCAGAAAGACCTGAGTTCCAAGAACACAGCAGCTGCGAAGGACTAGCCAAGAAGAGCGCAAAAGTACCACAACATGCCTGCCTCCACAGCTTTTTCCTTGGGGACATGCCTAATTCCTGGCTGATTTGCCTTTCTCGTCTTAGGGTTGGGGTTCGGCCTAGGGCTAGGATATTTTTAACTAGGAAGCCCTGATTTCCAGGCTTACAGCATCTGCCAAAGGCATCCCAAAGGGAGTGCAGAAGTGCCACAACATGGCTGCTTTCACGGCTTTTCCCTTAGGAAGAACCCTAATACGCGGCTGATTTACCTTCCTAGGGTTACTGTTAGGCTTAGGCCTAGGACTTTTAAAACCAGGAAGCCCTGGTCTCCAGGCACACTGCAGCTGCGAAAGGCATCCCAAGAGGGCCGCAGAAGTGACACAACTTGGCTGCCTCTGCTGCTATTCTCATGAGACCATCCCGAACCATAGGCTGATTTTCCTTCCTAGGGTTAAGGTTTGAGTTTCGCCTAGGGTAAGAGGTCTATTAACCAGAAAGACCTGAGTTCCAAGAACACAGCAGCTGCGAAGGACTACCCAAGAAGAGCGCAAAAGTACCAAAACTTGCCTGCCTCCACAGCTTTTTCCTTGGGGACATGCCTAATTCCTGGCTGATTTGCCTTTCTCGTCTTAGGGTTGGGGTTCGGCCTAGGGCTAGGATTTTTTTAACTAGGAAGCCCTGAGTTCCAGGCTTACTGCATCTGCCAAAGGCATCCCAAAGGGAGTGCAGAAGTGCCACAACATGGCTGCTTTCACGGCTTTTCCCTTAGGAAGAACCCTAATACGCGGCTGATTTACCTTCCTAGGGTTACTGTTAGGCTTAGGCCTAGGACTTTTAAAACCAGGAAGCCCTGGGCTCCAGGCACATGCAGCTGTTAAAGGCATCCCAAGAGGGCTGCAGAAGTGACACAACTTGGCTGCCTCTGCTGCTATTCTCATGAGACCATCCCGATCCATAGGCTGATTTTCCTTCCTAGGGTTAAGGTTTGAGTTACGCCTGGGGTAAGGGTTCTATTATCCAGAAAGCCCTGAGTTCCAAGAACACAGCAGCTGCGAAGGACTACCCAAGAAGAGCGCAAAAGTACCACAACATGCCTGCCTCCACAGCTTTTTCCTTGGGGACATGCCTAATTCCTGGCTGATTTGCCTTTCTCGTCTTAGGGTTGGGGTTGGGCCTAGGGCTAGGATTTTTAAAATCAGGAAGCCCTGAATTCCAGGCACACTGGAGCTGTGAAAGGCATCCAAAAGGGAGTGCAAAAGTGCCACAACATGGTTGCTTTCACGGCTTTTTCCTTGGAGAGAAGCTTAACACAAGGCTGATTTCCCTTCCCAGGGTTACTGTAAGGCTAAGGCCTAGGGCTAGGATTTTTAAAATTAGGAAGCCCTTAGATCCAGGCACACTGCAGCTGCAAAAGGCATCCCAAGGGGAGTACAAAAGTGCAACATCATGGCAGCTTTCACAGCTTTTTCCTTGGCACCATCCCTATACATAGGCTGTTTTATCTGCCTAGGGTTAGGGTAAGGGTTCAGCCTAGGGCTTGGAGTTTTTTAACCAGGAAGCCCTGAGTTCCAAGAACACAGCAGCTGCGAAGGACTACCCAAGAAGAGCGCAAAAGTACCACAACATGCCTGCCTCCACAGCTTTTTCCTTGGGGACATGCCTAATTCCTGGCTGATTTGCCTTTCTCGTCTTAGGGTTGGGGTTCGGCCTAGGGCTAGGATTTTTTTAACTAGGAAGCCCTGAGTTCCAGGCTTACTGCATCTGCCAAAGGCATCCCAAAGGGAGTGCAGAAGTGCCACAACATGGCTGCTTTCACGGCTTTTCCCTTAGGAAGAACCCTAATACGCGGCTGATTTACCTTCCTAGGGTTACTGTTAGGCTTAGGCCTAGGACTTTTAAAACCAGGAAGCCCTGGGCTCCAGGCACATGCAGCTGTTCAAGGCATCCCAAGAGGGCCGCAGAAGTGACACAACTTGGCTGCTTCTGCTGCTATTCTCATGAGACCATCCCGATCCATAGGCTGATTTTCCTTCCTAGGGTTAAGGTTTGAGTTAAGCCTGGGGTAAGGGTTCTATTATCCAGAAAGCCCTGAGTTCCAAGAACACAGCAGCTGCGAAGGACTACCCAAGAAGAGCGCAAAAGTACCACAACATGCCTGCCTCCACAGCTTTTTCCTTGGGGACATGCCTAATTCCTGGCTGATTTGCCTTTCTCGTCTTAGGGTTGGGGTTCGGCCTAGGGCTAGGATTTTTAAAATCAGGAAGCCCTGAATTCCAGGCACACTGGAGCTGTGAAAGGCATCCAAAAGGGAGTGCAAAAGTGCCACAACATGGTTGCTTTCACGGTTTTTTCCTTGGAGAGAAGCTTAACACAAGGCTGATTTCCCTTCCCAGGGTTACTGTAAGGCTAAGGCCTAGGGCTAGGATTTTTAAAACTAGGAAGCCCTTAGATCCAGGCACACTGCAGCTGCAAAAGGCATCCCAAGGGGAGTACAAAAGTGCAACAACATGGCAGCTTTCACAGCTTTTTCCTTGGCACCATCCCTATACCTAGGCTGTTTTATCTGCCTAGGGTTAGGGTAAGGGTTCAGCCTAGGGCTTGGAGTTTTTTAACCAGGAAGCCCTGAGTTCCAGGCTTACTGCATCTGCCAAAGGCATCCCAAAGGGAGTGCAGAAGTGCCACAACATGGCTGCTTTCACGGCTTTTCCCTTAGGAAGAACCCTAATACGCGGCTGATTTACCTTCCTAGGGTTACTGTTAGGCTTAGGCCTAGGACTTTTAAAACCAGGAAGCCCTGGGCTCCAGGCACTCTGCAGCTGCGAAAGGCATCCCAAGGGGAGCGCAAAAGTGACACAACTTGGCTGCCACCACTGATATTTCCATGAGACCATCCCGAACCATAGGCTGATTTTCCTTCCTAGGCTTAAGGTTTGAGTTACGCCTCGGGTAAGGGTTCTATTAACCAGAAAGCCCTGAGTTCCAAGAACACAGCAGCTGCGAAGGACTACCCAAGAAGAGCGCAAAAGTACCACAACATGCCTGCCTCCACAGCTTTTTCCTTGGGGACATGCCTAATTCCTGGCTGATTTGCCTTTCTCGTCTTAGGGTTGGGGTTCGGCCTAGGGCTAGGATTTTTTTAACTAGGAAGCCCTGAGTTCCAGGCTTACTGCATCTGCCAAAGGCATCCCAAAGGGAGTGCAGAAGTGCCACAACATGGCTGCTTTCACGGCTTTCCCCTTAAGAAGAACCCTAATACCCAGCTGATTTACCTTCCTAGGGTTATTGTTAGGCTTAGGCCTAGGACTTTTAAAACCAGGAAGCCCTGGTCTCCAGGCACACTGCAGCTGCGAAAGGCATCCCAAGGGGAGCGCAAAAGTGACACAACTTGGCTGCCACCACTGATATTTCCATGAGACCATCCCGAACCATAGGCTGATTTTCCTTCCTAGGGTGAAGGTTTGAGTTACGCCTAGGGTAAGGGTTCTATTAACCAGAAAGCCCTGAGTTCCAAGAACACAGCAGCTGCGAAGGACTACCCAAGAAGAGCGCAAAAGTACCACAACATGCCTGCCTCCACAGCTTTTTCCTTGGGGACATGCCTAATTCCTGGCTGATTTGCCTTTCTCGTCTTAGGGTTGGGGTTCGGCCTAGGGCTAGGATTTTTTTAACTAGGAAGCCCTGAGTTCCAGGCTTACTGCATCTGCCAAAGGCATCCCAAAGGGAGTGCAGAAGTGCCACAACATGGCTGCTTTCACGGCTTTTCCCTTAGGAAGAACCCTAATACGCGGCTGATTTACCTTCCTAGGGTTACTGTTAGGCTTAGGCCTAGGACTTTTAAAACCAGGAAGCCCTGGGCTCCAGGCACATGCAGCTGTTAAAGGCATCCCAAGAGGGCTGCAGAAGTGACACAACTTGGCTGCCTCTGCTGCTATTCTCATGAGACCATCCCGATCCATAGGCTGATTTTCCTTCCTAGGGTTAAGGTTTGAGTTACGCCTGGGGTAAGGGTTCTATTATCCAGAAAGCCCTGAGTTCCAAGAACACAGCAGCTGCGAAGGACTACCCAAGAAGAGCGCAAAAGTACCACAACATGCCTGCCTCCACAGCTTTTTCCTTGGGGACATGCCTAATTCCTGGCTGATTTGCCTTTCTCGTCTTAGGGTTGGGGTTGGGCCTAGGGCTAGGATTTTTAAAATCAGGAAGCCCTGAATTCCAGGCACACTGGAGCTGTGAAAGGCATCCAAAAGGGAGTGCAAAAGTGCCACAACATGGTTGCTTTCACGGCTTTTTCCTTGGAGAGAAGCTTAACACAAGGCTGATTTCCCTTCCCAGGGTTACTGTAAGGCTAAGGCCTAGGGCTAGGATTTTTAAAATTAGGAAGCCCTTAGATCCAGGCACACTGCAGCTGCAAAAGGCATCCCAAGGGGAGTACAAAAGTGCAACATCATGGCAGCTTTCACAGCTTTTTCCTTGGCACCATCCCTATACATAGGCTGTTTTATCTGCCTAGGGTTAGGGTAAGGGTTCAGCCTAGGGCTTGGAGTTTTTTAACCAGGAAGCCCTGAGTTCCAAGAACACAGCAGCTGCGAAGGACTACCCAAGAAGAGCGCAAAAGTACCACAACATGCCTGCCTCCACAGCTTTTTCCTTGGGGACATGCCTAATTCCTGGCTGATTTGCCTTTCTCGTCTTAGGGTTGGGGTTCGGCCTAGGGCTAGGATTTTTTTAACTAGGAAGCCCTGAGTTCCAGGCTTACTGCATCTGCCAAAGGCATCCCAAAGGGAGTGCAGAAGTGCCACAACATGGCTGCTTTCACGGCTTTTCCCTTAGGAAGAACCCTAATACGCGGCTGATTTACCTTCCTAGGGTTACTGTTAGGCTTAGGCCTAGGACTTTTAAAACCAGGAAGCCCTGGGCTCCAGGCACATGCAGCTGTTCAAGGCATCCCAAGAGGGCCGCAGAAGTGACACAACTTGGCTGCTTCTGCTGCTATTCTCATGAGACCATCCCGATCCATAGGCTGATTTTCCTTCCTAGGGTTAAGGTTTGAGTTAAGCCTGGGGTAAGGGTTCTATTATCCAGAAAGCCCTGAGTTCCAAGAACACAGCAGCTGCGAAGGACTACCCAAGAAGAGCGCAAAAGTACCACAACATGCCTGCCTCCACAGCTTTTTCCTTGGGGACATGCCTAATTCCTGGCTGATTTGCCTTTCTCGTCTTAGGGTTGGGGTTCGGCCTAGGGCTAGGATTTTTAAAATCAGGAAGCCCTGAATTCCAGGCACACTGGAGCTGTGAAAGGCATCCAAAAGGGAGTGCAAAAGTGCCACAACATGGTTGCTTTCACGGTTTTTTCCTTGGAGAGAAGCTTAACACAAGGCTGATTTCCCTTCCCAGGGTTACTGTAAGGCTAAGGCCTAGGGCTAGGATTTTTAAAACTAGGAAGCCCTTAGATCCAGGCACACTGCAGCTGCAAAAGGCATCCCAAGGGGAGTACAAAAGTGCAACAACATGGCAGCTTTCACAGCTTTTTCCTTGGCACCATCCCTATACCTAGGCTGTTTTATCTGCCTAGGGTTAGGGTAAGGGTTCAGCCTAGGGCTTGGAGTTTTTTAACCAGGAAGCCCTGAGTTCCAGGCTTACTGCATCTGCCAAAGGCATCCCAAAGGGAGTGCAGAAGTGCCACAACATGGCTGCTTTCACGGCTTTTCCCTTAGGAAGAACCCTAATACGCGGCTGATTTACCTTCCTAGGGTTACTGTTAGGCTTAGGCCTAGGACTTTTAAAACCAGGAAGCCCTGGGCTCCAGGCACTCTGCAGCTGCGAAAGGCATCCCAAGGGGAGCGCAAAAGTGACACAACTTGGCTGCCACCACTGATATTTCCATGAGACCATCCCGAACCATAGGCTGATTTTCCTTCCTAGGCTTAAGGTTTGAGTTACGCCTCGGGTAAGGGTTCTATTAACCAGAAAGCCCTGAGTTCCAAGAACACAGCAGCTGCGAAGGACTACCCAAGAAGAGCGCAAAAGTACCACAACATGCCTGCCTCCACAGCTTTTTCCTTGGGGACATGCCTAATTCGTGGCTGATTTGCCTTTCTCGTCTTAGGGTTGGGGTTCGGCCTAGGGCTAGGATTTTTTTAACTAGGAAGCCCTGAGTTCCAGGCTTACTGCATCTGCCAAAGGCATCCCAAAGGGAGTGCAGAAGTGCCACAACATGGCTGCTTTCACGGCTTTCCCCTTAAGAAGAACCCTAATACCCAGCTGATTTACCTTCCTAGGGTTATTGTTAGGCTTAGGCCTAGGACTTTTAAAACCAGGAAGCCCTGGTCTCCAGGCACACTGCAGCTGTGAAAGGCATCCCAAGGGGAGCGCAAAAGTGACACAACTTGGCTGCCACCACTGATATTTCCATGAGACCATCCCGAACCATAGGCTGATTTTCCTTCCTAGGGTGAAGGTTTGAGTTACGCCTAGGGTAAGGGTTCTATTAACCAGAAAGCCCTGAGTTCCAAGAACACAGCAGCTGCGAAGGACTACCCAAGAAGAGCGCAAAAGTACCACAACATGCCTGCCTCCACAGCTTTTTCCTTGGGGACATGCCTAATTCCTGGCTGATTTGCCTTTCTCGTCTTAGGGTTGGGGTTCGGCCTAGGGCTAGGACTTTTAAAATCAGGAAGCCCTGAGTTCCAGGCACACTGGAGCTGTGAAAGACATCCAAAAGGGAGTGCAAAAGTGCCACAACATGGTTGCTTTCACGGCTTTTTCCTTGGCAAGAAGCCTAACACCAGGCTGATTTCCCTTCCCAGGGTTACTGTTAGGCTTAGGCCTAGGGCTAGGATTTTTAAAACTAGGAAGCCCTTAGATCCAGGCACACTGCAGCTGTTCAAGGCATCCCAAGGGGAGTACAAAAGTGCAACAACATGGCAGCTTTCACAGCTTTTTCCTTGGCACTATCCCTATACCTAGGCTGATTTATCTGCCTAGGGTTATGGTTAGGCTTCAGACTAGGGCTTGGAGTTTTTTAACCAGGAAGCCCTGAGTTCCAGGCTTACTGCATCTGCCAAAGGCATCCCAAAGGGAGTGCAAAAGTGTCACAACATGGCTGCTTTCACGGCTTTTCCCTTAGGAAGAACCCTAATACGCGGCTGATTTACCTTCCTAGGGTTACTGTTAGGCTTAGGCCTAGGACTTTTAAAACCAGGAAGCCCTGGGCTCCAGGCACACTGCAGCTGTTAAAGGCATCCCAAGAGGGCCGCAGAAGTGACACAACTTGGCTGCCTCTGCTTCTATTCTCATGAGACCATCCCGAACCATAGGCTGATTTTCCTTCCTAGGGATAAGGTTTGAGTTACGCCTGGGGTAAGGGTTCTATTAACCAGAAAGCCCTGAGTTCCAAGAACACAGCAGCTGCGAAGGACTACCCAAGAAGAGCGCAAAAGTACCACAACGTGCCTGCCTCCACAGCTTTTTCCTTGGGGACATGCCTAATTCCTGGCTGATTTGCCTTTCTTGTCTTAGGGTTGGGGTTCGGCCTAGGGCTAGGATTTTTTTAACTAGGAAGCCCTGAGTTTCAGGCTTACTGCATCTGCCAAAGGCATCCCAAAGGGAGTGCAGAAGTGCCACAACATGGCTGCTTTCACGGCTTTTCCCTTAGGAAGAACCCTAATACGCGGCTGATTTACCATCCTAGGGTTACTGTTAGGCGTAGGCCTAGGACTTTTAAAACCAGGAAGCCCTGGGCTCCAGGCACATGCAGCTGTTAAAGGCATCCCAAGAGGGCCGCAGAAGTGACACAACTTGGCTGCCTCTGCTGCTATTCTCATGAGACCATCCCGATCCATAAGCTGATTTTCCTTCCTAGGGTTAAGGTTTGAGTTAAGCCTGGGGTAAGGGTTCTATTATCCAGAAAGCCCTGAGTTCCAAGAACACAGCAGCTGCGAAGGACTACCCAAGAAGAGCGCAAAAGTACCACAACATGCCTGCCTCCACAGCTTTTTCCTTGGGGACATGCCTAATTCCTGGCTGATTTGCCTTTCTCGTCTTAGGGTTGGGGTTCGGCCTATGGCTAGGATTTTTTTAACTAGGAAGCCCTGAGTTCCAGGCTTACTGCATCTGTCAAAGGCATCCCAAAGGGAGTGCAGAAGTGCCACAACATGGCTGCTTTCACGGCTTTTCCCTTAGGAAGAACCCTAATACGCGGCTGATTTACCTTCCTAGGGTTACTGTTAGGCTTAGGCCTAGGACTTTTAAAACCAGGAAGCCCTGGGCTCCAGGCACATGCAGCTGTTCAAGGCATCCCAAGAGGGCCGCAGAAGTGACACAACTTGGCTACCTCTGCTGCTATTCTCATGAGACCATCCCGAACCATAGGCTGATTTTCCTTCCTAGGGTTAAGGTTTGAGTTACGCCTCGGGTAAGAGGTCTATTAACCAGAAAGCCCTGAGTTCCAAGAACACAGCAGCTGCGAAGGACTACCCAAGAAGAGCGCAAAAGTACCACAACGTGCCTGCCTCCACAGATTTTTCCTTGGGGACATGCCTAATTCCTGGCTGATTTGCCTTTCTCGTCTTAGGGTTGGGGTTCGGCCTAGGGCTAGGATTTTTTTAACTAGGAAGCCCTGAGTTCCAGGCTTACTGCATCTGCCAAAGGCATCCCAAAGGGAGTGCAGAAGTGCCACAACATGGCTGCTTTCACGGCTTTCCCCTTAAGAAGAACCCTAATACCCAGCTGATTTACCTTCCTAGGGTTACTGTTAGGCTTAGGCCTAGGACTTTTAAAACCAGGAAGCCCTGGGCTCCAGGCACACTGCAGCTGCGAAAGGCATCCCAAGGGGAGCGCAAAAGTGACACAACTTGGCTGCCACCACTGATATTTCCATGAGACCATCCCGAACCATAGGCTGATTTTCCTTCCTAGGGTTAAGGTTTGAGTTAGGCCTAGGGTAAGGGTTCTATTAACCAGAAAGCCCTGAGTTCCAAGAACACAGCAGCTGCGAAGGACTACCCAAGAAGAGCGCAAAAGTACCACAACATGCCTGCCTCCACAGCTTTTTCCTTGGGGACATGCCTAATTCCTGGCTGATTTGCCTTTCTCGTCTTAGGGTTGGGGTTCGGCCTAGGGCTAGGACTTTTAAAATCAGGAAGCCCTGAGTTCCAGGCACACTGGAGCTGTGAAAGACATCCAAAAGGGAGTGCAAAAGTGCCACAACATGGTTGCTTTCACGGCTTTTTCCTTGGCAAGAAGCCTAACACCAGGCTGATTTCCCTTCCCAGGGTTACTGTTAGGCTTAGGCCTAGGGCTAGGATTTTTAAAACTAGGAAGCCCTTAGATCCAGGCACACTGCAGATGTTCAAGGCATCCCAAGGGGAGTAAAAAAGTGCAACAACATGGCAGCTTTCACAGCTTTTTCCTTGGCACTATCCCTATACCTAGGCTTATTTATCTGCCTAGGGTTAGGGTTAGGCTTCAGCCTAGGGCTTGGAGTTTTTTAACCAGGAAGCCCTGAGTTCCAGGCTTACTGCATCTGCCAAAGGCATCCCAAAGGGAGTGCAAAAGTGTCACAACATGGATGCTTTCACAGCTTTTCCCTTAGGAAGAACCGTAATACCTGGCTGATTTACCTTCCTAGGGTTACTGTTAGGCTTAGACCTAGGACTTTTAAAACCAGGAAGCCCTGGGCTTCAGGCACACTGCAGCTGTTATAGGCATCCCAAGAGGGCCGCAGAAGTGACACAACTTGGCTGCCTCTGCTTCTAATCTCATGAGACCATCCCGAACCATAGGCTGATTTTCCTTCCTAGGGTTAAGGTTTGAGTTTCGCCTAGGGTAAGAGGTCTATTAACCAGAAAGACCTGAGTTCCAAGAACACAGCAGCTGCGAAGGACTAGCCAAGAAGAACGCAAAAGTACCACAACATGCCTGCCTCCACAGCTTTTTCCTTGGGGACATGCCTAATTCCTGGCTGATTTGCCTTTCTCGTCTTAGGGTTGGGGTTCGGCCTAGGGCTAGGATTTTTTTAACTAGGAAGCCCTGAGTTCCAGACTTACTGCATCTGCCAAAGGCATCCCAAAGGGAGTGCAGAAGTGCCACAACATGGCTGCTTTCACGGCTTTTCCCTTAGGAAGAACCCTAATACGCGGCTGATTTACCTTCCTAGGGTTACTGTTAGGCTTAGGCCTAGGACTTTTAAAACCAGGAAGCCCTGGGCTCCAGGCACATGCAGCTGTTCAAGGCATCCCAAGAGGGCCGCAGAAGTGACACAACTTGGCTGCCTCTGCTGCTATTCTCATGAGAGCATCCCGAACCATAGGCTGATTTTCCTTCCTAGGGTGAAGGTTTGAGTTACGCCTCGGGTAAGAGGTCTATTAACCAGAAAGCCCTGAGTTCCAAGAACACAGCAGCTGCGAAGGACTACCCAAGAAGAGCGCAAAAGTACCACAACGTGCCTGCCTCCACAGATTTTTCCTTGGGGACATGCCTAATTCCTGGCTGATTTGCCTTTCTCGTCTTAGGGTTGGGGTTCGGCCTAGGGCTAGGATTTTTTTAACTAGGAAGCCCTGAGTTCCAGGCTTACTGCATCTGCCAAAGGCATCCCAAAGGGAGTGCAGAAGTGCCACAACATGGCTGCTTTCACGGCTTTCCCCTTAAGAAGAACCCTAATACGCGGCTGATTTACCTTCCTAGGGTTACTGTTAGGCTTAGGCCTAGGACTTTTAAAACCAGGAAGCCCTGGTCTCCAGGCACACTGCAGCTGCGAAAGGCATCCCAAGGGGAGCGCAAAAGTGACACAACTTGGCTGCCACCACTGATATTTCCATGAGACCATCCCGAACCATAGGCTGATTTTCCTTCCTAGGGTTAAGGTTTGAGTTACGCCTAGGGTAAGGGTTCTATTATCCAGAAAGCCCTGAGTTCCAAGAACACAGCAGCTGCGAAGGACTACCCAAGAAGAGCGCAAAAGTACCACAACATGCCTGCCTCCACAGCTTTTTCCTTGGGGACATGCCTAATTCCTGGCTGATTTGCCTTTCTCGTCTTAGGGTTGGGGTTCGGCCTAGGGCTAGGACTTTTAAAATCAGGAAGCCCTGAGTTCCAGGCACACTGGAGCTGTGAAAGACATCCAAAAGGGAGTGCAAAAGTGCCACAACATGGTTGCTTTCACGGCTTTTTCCTTGGCAAGAAGCCTAACACCAGGCTGATTTCCCTTCCCAGGGTTACTGTTAGGCTTAGGCCTAGGGCTAGGATTTTTAAAACTAGGAAGCCCTTAGATCCAGGCACACTGCAGCTGTTCAAGGCATCCCAAGGGGAGTACAAAAGTGCAACAACATGGCAGCTTTCACAGCTTTTTCCTTGGCACTATCCCTATACCTAGGCTGATTTATCTGCCTAGGGTTATGGTTAGGCTTCAGCCTAGGGCTTGGAGTTTTTTAACCAGGAAGCCCTGAGTTCCAGGCTTACTGCATCTGCCAAAGGCATCCCAAAGGGAGTGCAAAAGTGTCACAACATGGCTGCTTTCACAGCTTTTCCATTAGGAAGAACCCTAATACCTGGCTGATTTACCTTCCTAGGGTTACTGTTAGGCTTAGGCCTAGGACTTTTAAAACCAGGAAGCCCTGGGCTCCAGGCACACTGCAGCTGTTAAAGGCATCCCAAGAGGGCCGCAGAAGTGACACAACTTGGCTGCCTCTGCTTCTATTCTCATGAGACCATCCCGAACCATAGGCTGATTTTCCTTCCTAGGGTTAAGGTTTGAGTTACGCCTGGGGTAAGGGTTCTATTAACCAGAAAGCCCTGAGTTCCAAGAACACAGCAGCTGCGAAGGACTACCCAAGAAGAGCGCAAAAGTACCACAACGTGCCTGCCTCCACAGCTTTTTCCTTGGGGACATGCCTAATTCCTGGCTGATTTGCCTTTCTTGTCTTAGGGTTGGGGTTCGGCCTAGGGCTAGGATTTTTTTACCTAGGAAGCCCTGAGTTCCAGGCTTACTGCATCTGCCAAAGGCATCCCAAAGGGAGTGCAGAAGTGCCACAACATGGCTGCTTTCACGGCTTTTCCCTTAGGAAGAACCCTAATACGCGGCTGATTTACCTTCCTAGGGTTACTGTTAGGCTTAGGCCTAGGACTTTTAAAACCAGGAAGCCCTGGGCTCCAGGCACATGCAGCTGTTAAAGACATCCCAAGAGGGCCGCAGAAGTGACACAACTTGGCTGCCTCTGCTGCTATTCTCATGAGACCATCCCGATCCATAGGCTGATTTTCCTTCCTAGGGTTAAGGTTTGAGTTAAGCCTGGGGTAAGGGTTCTATTATCCAGAAAGCCCTGAGTTCCAAGAACACAGCAGCTGCGAAGGACTACCCAAGAAGAGCGCAAAAGTACCACAACATGCCTGCCTCCACAGCTTTTTCCTTGGGGACATGCCTAATTCCTGGCTGATTTGCCTTTCTCGTCTTAGGGTTGGGGTTCGGCCTAGGGCTAGGATTTTTAAAATCAGGAAGCCCTGAATTCCAGGCACACTGGAGCTGTGAAAGGCATCCAAAAGGGAGTGCAAAAGTGCCACAATATGGTTGCTTTCACGGTTTTTTCCTTGGAGAGAAGCTTAACACAAGGCTGATTTCCCTTCCCAGGGTTACTGTAAGGCTAAGGACTAGGGCTAGGATTTTTAAAACTAGGAAGCCCTTAGATCCAGGCACACTGCAGCTGCAAAAGGCATCCCAAGGGGAGTACAAAAGTGCAACATCATGGCAGCTTTCACAGCTTTTTCCTTGGCACCATCCCTATACCTAGGCTGTTTTATCTGCCTAGGGTTAGGGTAAGGGTTCAGCCTAGGGCTTGGAGTTTTTTAACCAGGAAGCCCTGAGTTCCAGGCTTACTGCATCTGCCAAAGGCATCCCAAAGGGAGTGCAGACGTGCCACAACATGGCTGCTTTCACGGCTTTTCCCTTAGGAAGAACCCTAATACGCGGCTGATTTACCTTCCTAGGGTTACTGTTAGGCTTAGGCCTAGGACTTTTAAAACCAGGAAGCCCTGGGCTCCAGGCACATGCAGCTGCGAAAGGCATCCCAAGAGGGCCGCAGAAGTGACACAACTTGGCTGCCTCTGCTTCTATTCTCATGAGACCATCCCGAACCATAGGCTGATTTTCCTTCCTAGGCTTAAGGTTTGAGTTACGCCTCGGGTAAGGGTTCTATTAACCAGAAAGCCCTGAGTTCCAAGAACACAGCAGCTGCGAAGGACTACCCAAGAAGAGCGCAAAAGTACCACAACATGCCTGCCTCCACAGCTTTTTCCTTGGGGACATGCCTAATTCCTGGCTGATTTGCCTTTCTCGTCTTAGGGTTGGGGTTCGGCCTAGGGCTAGGATTTTTTTAACTAGGAAGCCCTGAGTTCCAGGCTTACTGCATCTGCCAAAGGCATCCCAAAGGGAGTGCAGAAGTGCCACAACATGGCTGCTTTCACGGCTTTTCCCTTAGGAAGAACCCTAATACGCGGCTGATTTACCTTCCTAGGGTTACTGTTAGGCTTAGGCCTAGGACTTTTAAAACCAGGAAGCCCTGGGCTCCAGGCACATGCAGCTGTTAAAGGCATCCCAAGAGGGCCGCAGAAGTGACACAACTTGGCTGCCTCTGCTGCTATTCTCATGAGACCATCCCGATCCATAGGCTGATTTTCCTTCCTAGGGTTAAGGTTTGAGTTAAGCCTGGGGTAAGGGTTCTATTATCCAGAAAGCCCTGAGTTCCAAGAACACAGCAGCTGCGAAGGACTACCCAAGAAGAGCGCAAAAGTACCACAACATGCCTGCCTCCACAGCTTTTTCCTTGGGGACATGCCTAATTCCTGGCTGATTTGCCTTTCTCGTCTTAGGGTTGGGGTTCGGCCTAGGGCTAGGATTTTTTTAAGTAGGAAGCCCTGAGTTCCAGGCTTACTGCATCTGTCAAAGGCATCCCAAAGGGAGTGCAGAAGTGCCACAACATGGCTGCTTTCACGGCTTTTCCCTTAGGAAGAACCCTAATACGCGGCTGATTTACCTTCCTAGGGTTACTGTTAGGCTTAGGCCTAGGACTTTTAAAACCAGGAAGCCCTGGGCTCCAGGCACACTGCAGCTGCGAAAGGCATCCCAAGGGGAGCGCAAAAGTGACACAACTTGGCTGCCACCACTGATATTTCCATGAGACCATCCCGAACCATAGGCTGATTTTCCTTCCTAGGGTTAAGGTTTGAGTTAGGCCTAGGGTAAGGGTTCTATTAACCAGAAAGCCCTGAGTTCCAAGAACACAGCAGCTGCGAAGGACTACCCAAGAAGAGCGCAAAAGTACCACAACATGCCTGCCTCCACAGCTTTTTCCTTGGGGACATGCCTAATTCCTGGCTGATTTGCCTTTCTCGTCTTAGGGTTGGGGTTCGGCCTAGGGCTAGGACTTTTAAAATCAGGAAGCCCTGAGTTCCAGGCACACTGGAGCTGTGAAAGACATCCAAAAGGGAGTGCAAAAGTGCCACAACATGGTTGCTTTCACGGCTTTTTCCTTGGCAAGAAGCCTAACACCAGGCTGATTTCCCTTCCCAGGGTTACTGTTAGGCTTAGGCCTAGGGCTAGGATTTTTAAAACTAGGAAGCCCTTAGATCCAGGCACACTGCAGATGTTCAAGGCATCCCAAGGGGAGTAAAAAAGTGCAACAACATGGCAGCTTTCACAGCTTTTTCCTTGGCACTATCCCTATACCTAGGCTTATTTATCTGCCTAGGGTTAGGGTTAGGCTTCAGCCTAGGGCTTGGAGTTTTTTAACCAGGAAGCCCTGAGTTCCAGGCTTACTGCATCTGCCAAAGGCATCCCAAAGGGAGTGCAAAAGTGTCACAACATGGCTGCTTTCACAGCTTTTCCCTTAGGAAGAACCGTAATACCTGGCTGATTTACCTTCCTAGGGTTACTGTTAGGCTTAGACCTAGGACTTTTAAAACCAGGAAGCCCTGGGCTTCAGGCACACTGCAGCTGTTATAGGCATCCCAAGAGGGCCGCAGAAGTGACACAACTTGGCTGCCTCTGCTTCTAATCTCATGAGACCATCCCGAACCATAGGCTGATTTTCCTTCCTAGGGTTAAGGTTTGAGTTTCGCCTAGGGTAAGAGGTCTATTAACCAGAAAGACCTGAGTTCCAAGAACACAGCAGCTGCGAAGGACTAGCCAAGAAGAACGCAAAAGTACCACAACATGCCTGCCTCCACAGCTTTTTCCTTGGGGACATGCCTAATTCCTGGCTGATTTGCCTTTCTCGTCTTAGGGTTGGGGTTCGGCCTAGGGCTAGGATTTTTTTAACTAGGAAGCCCTGAGTTCCAGGCTTACTGCATCTGCCAAAGGCATCCCAAAGGGAGTGCAGAAGTGCCACAACATGGCTGCTTTCACGGCTTTTCCCTTAGGAAGAACCCTAATACGCGGCTGATTTACCTTCCTAGGGTTACTGTTAGGCTTAGGCCTAGGACTTTTAAAACCAGGAAGCCCTGGGCTCCAGGCACATGCAGCTGTTCAAGGCATCCCAAGAGGGCCGCAGAAGTGACACAACTTGGCTGCCTCTGCTGCTATTCTCATGAGAGCATCCCGAACCATAGGCTGATTTTCCTTCCTAGGGTTAAGGTTTGAGTTACGCCTCGGGTAAGAGGTCTATTAACCAGAAAGCCCTGAGTTCCAAGAACACAGCAGCTGCGAAGGACTACCCAAGAAGAGCGCAAAAGTACCACAACGTGCCTGCCTCCACAGATTTTTCCTTGGGGACATGCCTAATTCCTGGCTGATTTGCCTTTCTCGTCTTAGGGTTGGGGTTCGGCCTAGGGCTAGGATTTTTTTAACTAGGAAGCCCTGAGTTCCAGGCTTACTGCATCTGCCAAAGGCATCCCAAAGGGAGTGCAGAAGTGCCACAACATGGCTGCTTTCACGGCTTTCCCCTTAAGAAGAACCCTAATACGCGGCTGATTTACCTTCCTAGGGTTACTGTTAGGCTTAGGCCTAGGACTTTTAAAACCAGGAAGCCCTGGGCTCCAGGCACACTGCAGCTGCGAAAGGCATCCCAAGGGGAGCGCAAAAGTGACACAACTTGGCTGCCACCACTGATATTTCCATGAGACCATCCCGAACCATAGGCTGATTTTCCTTCCTAGGGTTAAGGTTTGAGTTACGCCTAGGGTAAGGGTTCTATTATCCAGAAAGCCCTGAGTTCCAAGAACACAGCAGCTGCGAAGGACTACCCAAGAAGAGCGCAAAAGTACCACAACATGCCTGCCTCCACAGCTTTTTCCTTGGGGACATGCCTAATTCCTGGCTGATTTGCCTTTCTCGTCTTAGGGTTGGGGTTCGGCCTAGGGCTAGGACTTTTAAAATCAGGAAGCCCTGAGTTCCAGGCACACTGGAGCTGTGAAAGACATCCAAAAGGGAGTGCAAAAGTGCCACAACATGGTTGCTTTCACGGCTTTTTCCTTGGCAAGAAGCCTAACACCAGGCTGATTTCCCTTCCCAGGGTTACTGTTAGGCTTAGGCCTAGGGCTAGGATTTTTAAAACTAGGAAGCCCTTAGATCCAGGCACACTGCAGATGTTCAAGGCATCCCAAGGGGAGTACAAAAGTGCAACAACATGGCAGCTTTCACAGCTTTTTCCTTGGCACTATCCCTATACCTAGGCTGATTTATCTGCCTAGGGTTATGGTTAGGCTTCAGCCTAGGGCTTGGAGTTTTTTAACCAGGAAGCCCTGAGTTCCAGGCTTACTGCATCTGCCAAAGGCATCCCAAAGGGAGTGCAAAAGTGTCACAACATGGCTGCTTTCACAGCTTTTCCCTTAGGAAGAACCCTAATACCTGGCTGATTTACCTTCCTAGGGTTACTGTTAGGCTTAGGCCTAGGACTTTTAAAACCAGGAAGCCCTGGGCTCCAGGCACACTGCAGCTGTTAAAGGCATCCCAAGAGGGCCGCAGAAGTGACACAACTTGGCTGCCTCTGCTTCTATTCTCATGAGACCATCCCGAACCATAGGCTGATTTTCCTTCCTAGGGTTAAGGTTTGAGTTACGCCTGGGGTAAGGGTTCTATTAACCAGAAAGCCCTGAGTTCCAAGAACACAGCAGCTGCGAAGGACTACCCAAGAAGAGCGCAAAAGTACCACAACGTGCCTGCCTCCACAGATTTTTCCTTGGGGACATGCCTAATTCCTGGCTGATTTGCCTTTCTTGTCTTAGGGTTGGGGTTCGGCCTAGGGCTAGGATTTTTTTACCTAGGAAGCCCTGAGTTCCAGGCTTACTGCATCTGCCAAAGGCATCCCAAAGGGAGTGCAGAAGTGCCACAACATGGCTGCTTTCACGGCTTTTCCCTTAGGAAGAACCCTAATACGCGGCTGATTTACCTTCCTAGGGTTACTGTTAGGCTTAGGCCTAGGACTTTTAAAACCAGGAAGCCCTGGGCTCCAGGCACATGCAGCTGTTAAAGACATCCCAAGAGGGCCGCAGAAGTGACACAACTTGGCTGCCACCACTGATATTTCCATGAGACCATCCCGATCCATAGGCTGATTTTCCTTCCTAGGCTTAAGGTTTGAGTTACGCCTCGGGTAAGGGTTCTATTATCCAGAAAGCCCTGAGTTCCAAGAACACAGCAGCTGCGAAGGACTACCCAAGAAGAGCGCAAAAGTACCACAACATGCCTGCCTCCACAGCTTTTTCCTTGGGGACATGCCTAATTCCTGGCTGATTTGCCTTTCTCGTCTTAGGGTTGGGGTTCGGCCTAGGGCTAGGATTTTTAAAATCAGGAAGCCCTGAATTCCAGGCACACTGGAGCTGTGAAAGGCATCCAAAAGGGAGTGCAAAAGTGCCACAATATGGTTGCTTTCACGGTTTTTTCCTTGGAGAGAAGCTTAACACAAGGCTGATTTCCCTTCCCAGGGTTACTGTAAGGCTAAGGACTAGGGCTAGGATTTTTAAAACTAGGAAGCCCTTAGATCCAGGCACACTGCAGCTGCAAAAGGCATCCCAAGGGGAGTACAAAAGTGCAACATCATGGCAGCTTTCACAGCTTTTTCCTTGGCACCATCCCTATACCTAGGCTGTTTTATCTGCCTAGGGTTAGGGTAAGGGTTCAGCCTAGGGCTTGGAGTTTTTTAACCAGGAAGCCCTGAGTTCCAGGCTTACTGCATCTGCCAAAGGCATCCCAAAGGGAGTGCAGAAGTGCCACAACATGGCTGCTTTCACGGCTTTTCCCTTAGGAAGAACCCTAATACGCGGCTGATTTACCTTCCTAGGGTTACTGTTAGGCTTAGGCCTAGGACTTTTAAAACCAGGAAGCCCTGGGCTCCAGGCACATGCAGCTGCGAAAGGCATCCCAAGAGGGCCGCAGAAGTGACACAACTTGGCTGCCTCTGCTTCTATTCTCATGAGACCATCCCGAACCATAGGCTGATTTTCCTTCCTAGGCTTAAGGTTTGAGTTACGCCTCGGGTAAGGGTTCTATTAACCAGAAAGCCCTGAGTTCCAAGAACACAGCAGCTGCGAAGGACTACCCAAGAAGAGCGCAAAAGTACCACAACATGCCTGCCTCCACAGCTTTTTCCTTGGGGACATGCCTAATTCCTGGCTGATTTGCCTTTCTCGTCTTAGGGTTGGGGTTCGGCCTAGGGCTAGGATTTTTTTAACTAGGAAGCCCTGAGTTCCAGGCTTACTGCATCTGCCAAAGGCATCCCAAAGGGAGTGCAGAAGTGCCACAACATGGCTGCTTTCACGGCTTTTCCCTTAGGAAGAACCCTAATACGCGGCTGATTTACCTTCCTAGGGTTACTGTTAGGCTTAGGCCTAGGACTTTTAAAACCAGGAAGCCCTGGGCTCCAGGCACATGCAGCTGTTAAAGGCATCCCAAGAGGGCCGCAGAAGTGACACAACTTGGCTACCTCTGCTGCTATTCTCATGAGACCATCCCGAACCATAGGCTGATTTTCCTTCCTAGGGTGAAGGTTTGAGATACGCCTCGGGTAAGAGGTCTATTAACCAGAAAGCCCTGAGTTCCAAGAACACAGCAGCTGCGAAGGACTACCCAAGAAGAGCGCAAAAGTACCACAACGTGCCTGCCTCCACAGCTTTTTCCTTGGGGACATGCCTAATTCCTGGCTGATTTGCCTTTCTCGTCTTAGGGTTGGGGTTCGGCCTAGGGCTAGGATTTTTTTAACTAGGAAGCCCTGAGTTCCAGGCTTACTGCATCTGCCAAAGGCATCCCAAAGGGAGTGCAGAAGTGCCACAACATGGCTGCTTTCACGGCTTTCCCCTTAAGAAGAACCCTAATACCCAGCTGATTTACCTTCCTAGGGTTATTGTTAGGCTTAGGCCTAGGACTTTTAAAACCAGGAAGCCCAGGTCTCCAGGCACACTGCAGCTGCGAAAGGCATCCCAAGGGGAGCGCAAAAGTGACACAACTTGGCTGCCACCACTGATATTTCCATGAGACCATCCCGAACCATAGGCTGATTTTCCTTCCTAGGGTGAAGGTTTGAGTTACGCCTAGGGTAAGGGTTCTATTAACCAGAAAGCCCTGAGTTCCAAGAACACAGCAGCTGCGAAGGACTACCCAAGAAGAGCGCAAAAGTACCACAACATGCCTGCCTCCACAGCTTTTTCCTTGGGGACATGCCTAATTCCTGGCTGATTTGCCTTTCTCGTCTTAGGGTTGGGGTTCGGCCTAGGGCTAGGACTTTTAAAATCAGGAAGCCCTGAGTTCCAGGCACACTGGAGCTGTGAAAGACATCCAAAAGGGAGTGCAAAAGTGCCACAACATGGTTGCTTTCACGGCTTTTTCCTTGGCAAGAAGCCTAACACCAGGCTGATTTCCCTTCCCAGGGTTACTGTTAGGCTTAGGCCTAGGGCTAGGATTTTTAAAACTAGGAAGCCCTTAGATCCAGGCACACTGCAGCTGTTCAAGGCATCCCAAGGGGAGTACAAAAGTGCAACAACATGGCAGCTTTCACAGCTTTTTCCTTGGCACTATCCCTATACCTAGGCTGATTTATCTGCCTAGGGTTATGGTTAGGCTTCAGACTAGGGCTTGGAGTTTTTTAACCAGGAAGCCCTGAGTTCCAGGCTTACTGCATCTGCCAAAGGCATCCCAAAGGGAGTGCAAAAGTGTCACAACATGGCTGCTTTCACGGCTTTTCCCTTAGGAAGAACCCTAATACGCGGCTGATTTACCTTCCTAGGGTTACTGTTAGGCTTAGGCCTAGGACTTTTAAAACCAGGAAACCCTGGGCTCCAGGCACACTGCAGCTGTTAAAGGCATCCCAAGAGGGCCGCAGAAGTGACACAACTTGGCTGCCTCTGCTTCTATTCTCATGAGACCATCCCGAACAATAGGCTGATTTTCCTTCCTAGGGTTAAGGTTTGAGTTACGCCTGGGGTAAGGGTTCTATTAACCAGAAAGCCCTGAGTTCCAAGAACACAGCAGCTGCGAAGGACTACCCAAGAAGAGCGCAAAAGTACCACAACGTGCCTGCCTCCACAGCTTTTTCCTTGGGGACATGCCTAATTCCTGGCTGATTTGCCTTTCTTGTCTTAGGGTTGGGGTTCGGCCTAGGGCTAGGATTTTTTTACCTAGGAAGCCCTGAGTTCCAGGCTTACTGCATCTGCCAAAGGCATCCCAAAGGGAGTGCAGAAGTGCCACAACATGGCTGCTTTCACGGCTTTTCCCTTAGGAAGAACCCTAATACGCGGCTGATTTACCTTCCTAGGGTTACTGTTAGGCGTAGGCCTAGGACTTTTAAAACCAGGAAGCCCTGGGCTCCAGGCACATGCAGCTGTTAAAGGCATCCCAAGAGGGCCGCAGAAGTGACACAACTTGGCTGCCTCTGCTGCTATTCTCATGAGACCATCCCGATCCATAGGCTGATTTTCCTTCCTAGGGTTAAGGTTTGAGTTAAGCCTGGGGTAAGGGTTCTATTATCCAGAAAGCCCTGAGTTCCAAGAACACAGCAGCTGCGAAGGACTACCCAAGAAGAGCGCAAAAGTACCACAACATGCCTGCCTCCACAGCTTTTTCCTTGGGGACATGCCTAATTCCTGGCTGATTTGCCTTTCTCGTCTTAGGGTTGGGGTTCGGCCTAGGGCTAGGATTTTTTTAACTAGGAAGCCCTGAGTTCCAGGCTTACTGCATCTGCCAAAGGCATCCCAAAGGGAGTGCAGAAGTGCCACAACATGGCTGCTTTCACGGCTTTTCCCTTAGGAAGAACCCTAATACGCGGCTGATTTACCTTCCTAGGGTTACTGTTAGGCTTAGGCCTAGGACTTTTAAAACCAGGAAGCCCTGGGCTCCAGGCACATGCAGCTGTTAAAGGCATCCCAAGAGGGCCGCAGAAGTGACACAACTTGGCTACCTCTGCTGCTATTCTCATGAGACCATCCTGAACCAAAGGCTGATTTTCCTTCCTAGGGTTAATGTCTGAGTTTCGCCTAGGGTAAGAGGTCTATTAACCAGAAAGACCTGAGTTCCAAGAACACAGCAGCTGCGAAGGACTACCCAAGAAGAGCGCAAAAGTACCACAACATGCCTGCCTCCACAGCTTTTTCCTTGGGGACATGCCTAATTCCTGGCTGATTTGCCTTTCTCGTCTTAGGGTTGGGGTTCGGCCTAGGGCTAGGATTTTTTTAACTAGGAAGCCCTGAGTTCCAGGCTTACTGCATCTGCCAAAGGCATCCCAAAGGGAGTGCAGAAGTGCCACAACATGGCTGCTTTCACGGCTTTCCCCTTAAGAAGAACCCTAATACCCAGCTGATTTACCTTCCTAGGGTTACTGTTAGGCTTAGGCCTAGGACTTTTAAAACCAGGAAGCCCTGGGCTCCAGGCACACTGCAGCTGCGAAATGCATCCCAAGGGGAGCGCAAAAGTGACACAACTTGGCTGCCACCACTGATATTTCCATGAGACCATCCCGAACCATAGGCTGATTTTCCTTCCTAGGGTTAAGGTTTGAGTTAGGCCTAGGGTAAGGGTTCTATTAACCAGAAAGCCCTGAGTTCCAAGAACACAGCAGCTGCGAAGGACTACCCAAGAAGAGCGCAAAAGTACCACAACATGCCTGCCTCCACAGCTTTTTCCTTGGGGACATGCCTAATTCCTGGCTGATTTGCCTTTCTCGTCTTAGGGTTGGGGTTCGGCCTAGGGCTAGGACTTTTAAAATCAGGAAGCCCTGAGTTCCAGGCACACTGGAGCTGTGAAAGACATCCAAAAGTGAGTGCAAAAGTGCCACAACATGGTTGCTTTCACGGCTTTTTCCTTGGCAAGAAGCCTAACACCAGGCTGATTTCCCTTCCCAGGGTTACTGTTAGGCTTAGGCCTAGGGCTAGGATTTTTAAAACTAGGAAGCCCTTAGATCCAGGCACACTGCAGATGTTCAAGGCATCCCAAGGGGAGTAAAAAAGTGCAACAACATGGCAGCTTTCACAGCTTTTTCCTTGGCACTATCCCTATACCTAGGCTTATTTATCTGCCTAGGGTTAGGGTTAGGCTTCAGCCTAGGGCTTGGAGTTTTTTAACCAGGAAGCCCTGAGTTCCAGGCTTACTGCATCTGCCAAAGGCATCCCAAAGGGAGTGCAAAAGTGTCACAACATGGCTGCTTTCACAGCTTTTCCCTTAGGAAGAACCGTAATACCTGGCTGATTTACCTTCCTAGGGTTACTGTTAGGCTTAGACCTAGGACTTTTAAAACCAGGAAGCCCTGGGCTTCAGGCACACTGCAGCTGTTATAGGCATCCCAAGAGGGCCGCAGAAGTGACACAACTTGGCTGCCTCTGCTTCTATTCTCATGTGACCATCCCGAACCATAGGCTGATTTTCCTTCCTAGGGTTAAGGTTTGAGTTTCGCCTAGGGTAAGAGGTCTATTAACCAGAAAGACCTGAGTTCCAAGAACACAGCAGCTGCGAAGGAGTAGCCAAGAAGAGCGCAAAAGTACCAAAACATGCCTGCCTCCACAGCTTTTTCCTTGGGGACATGCCTAATTCCTGGCTGATTTGCCTTTCTCGTCTTAGGGTTGGGGTTCGGCCTAGGGCTAGGATTTTTTTAACTAGGAAGCCCTGAGTTCCAGGCTTACTGCATCTGCCAAAGGCATCCCAAAGGGAGTGCAGAAGTGCCACAACATGGCTGCTTTCACGGCTTTTCCCTTAGGAAGAACCGTAATACCCGGCTGATTTACCTTCCTAGGGTTACTGTTAGGCTTAGGCCTAGGACTTTTAAAACCAGGAAGCCCTGGGCTCCAGGCACATGCAGCTGTTAAAGGCATCCCAAGAGGGCCGCAGAAGTGACACAACTTGGCTGCCACTGCTGCTATTCTCATGAGACCATCCCGATCCATAGGCTGATTTTCCTTCCTAGGGTTAAGGTTTGAGTTACGCCTCGGGTAAGGGTTCTATTATCCAGAAAGCCCTGAGTTCCAAGAACACAGCAGCTGTGAAGGACTACCCAAGAAGAGCGCAAAAGTACCACAACATGCCTGCCTCCACAGCTTTTTCCTTGGGGACATGCCTAATTCCTGGCTGATTTGCCTTTCTCGTCTTAGGGTTGGGGTTCGGCCTAGGGCTAGGATTTTTAAAATCAGGAAGCCCTGAGTTCCAGGCACACTGGAGCTGTGAAAGGCATCCAAAAGGTAGTGCAGAAGTGCCACAACATGGTTGCTTTCACGGCTTTTTCCTTGGCAAGAAGCTTAACACAAGGCTGATTTCCCTTCCCAGGGTTACTGTAAGGCTAAGGCCTAGGGCTAGGATTTTTAAAACTAGGAAGCCCTTAGATCCAGGCACACTGCAGCAGCGAAAGGCATCCCAAGGGGAGTACAAAAGTGCAACATCATGGCAGCTTTCACAGCTTTTTCCTTGTCACCATCCCTATACCTAGGCTGTTTTATCTGCCTAGGGTTAGGGTAAGGGTTCAGCCTAGGGCTTGGAGTTTTTTAACCAGGAAGCCCTGAGTTCCAGGCTTACTGCATCTGCCAAAGGCATCCCAAAGGGAGTGCAGAAGTGCCACAACATGGCTGCTTTCACGGCTTTTCCCTTAGGAAGAACCCTAATACGCGGCTGATTTACCTTCCTAGGGTTACTGTTAGGCTTAGGCCTAGGACTTTTAAAACCAGGAAGCCCTGGGCTCCAGGCACATGCAGCTGTTAAAGGAATACCAAGAGGGCCGCAGAAGTGACACAACTTGGCTGCCTCTGCTTCTATTCTCATGAGACCATCCCGATCCATAGGCTGATTTTCCTTCCTAGGGTTAAGGTTTGAGTTACGCCTCGGGTAAGGGTTCTATTATCCAGAAAGCCCTGAGTTCCAAGAACACAGCAGCTGCGAAGGACTACCCAAGAAGAGCGCAAAAGTACCACAACATGCCTGCCTCCACAGCTTTTTCCTTGGGGACATGCCTAATTCCTGGCTGATTTGCCTTTCTCGTCTTAGGGTTGGGGTTCGGCCTAGGGCTAGGACTTTTAAAATCAGGAAGCCCTGAGTTCCAGGCACACTGGAGCTGTGAAAGGCATCCAAAAGGGAGTGCAAAAGTGCCACAACATGGTTGCTTTCACGGCTTTTACCTTGGAGAGAAGCTTAACACCAGGCTGATTTCCCTTCCCAGGGTTACTGTAAGGCTAAGGCCTAGGGCTAGGATTGTTAAAACTAGGAAGCCCTTAGATCCAGGCACACTGCAGCTGCAAAAGGCATCCCAAGGGGAGTACAAAAGTGCAACATCATGGCAGCTTTCACAGCTTTTTCCTCGGCACCATCCCTATACCTAGGCTTTTTTATCTGCCTAGGGTTAGGGTAAGGGTTCAGCCTAGGGCTTGGAGTTTTTTAACCAGGAAGCCCTGAGTTCCAGGCTTACTGCATCTGCCAAAGGCATCCCAAAGGGAGTGCAGAAGTGCCACAACATGGCTGCTTTCACGGCTTTTCCCTTAGGAAGAACCCTAATACGCGGCTGATTTACCTTCCTAGGTTTACTGTTAGGCTTAGGCCTAGGACTTTTAAAACCAGGAAGCCCTGGGCTCCAGGCACTCTGCAGCTGCGAAAGGCATCCCAAGGGGAGCGCAAAAGTGACACAACTTGGCTGCCACCACTGATATTTCCATGAGACCATCCCGAACCATAGGCTGATTTTCCTTCCTAGGGTTAAGGTTTGAGTTACGCCTGGGGTAAGTGTTCTATTAACCAGAAAGCCCTGAGTTCCAAGAACACAGCAGCTGCGAAGGACTAGCCAAGAAGAGCGCAAAAGTACCACAACATGCCTGCCTCCGCAGATTTTTCCTTGGGGACATGCCTAATTCCTGGCTGATTTGCCTTTCTCGTCTTAGGGTTGGGGTTCGGCCTAGGGCTAGGATTTTTAAAATCAGGAAGCCCTGAGTTCCAGGTACACTGGACCTGTGAAAGGCATCCAAAAGGGAGTGCAAAAGTGCCGCAACATGGTTGCTTTCACGGCTTTTTCCTTGGCAAGAAGCTTAACACAAGGCTGATTTCCCTTCCCAGGGTTACTGTAACGCTTAGGCCTAGGGCTAGGATTTTTAAAACTAGGAAGCCCTTAGATCCAGGCACACTGCGGCTGTTCAAGGCATCCCAAGGGGAGTACAAAAGTGCAACAACATGGCAGCTTTCACAGTTTTTCCTTGGCACCATCCCTATACGTAGGCTGATTTATCTGCCTAGGGTTAGGGTTAGGGTTCAGCCTTGGGCTTGGAATTTTTTAACCAGGAAGCCCTGAGTTCCAGGCTTACTGCATCTGCCAAAGGCATCCCAAAGGGAGTGCAGAAGTGCCACAACATGGCTGCTTTCACGGCTTTTCCCTTAGGAAGAACCCTAATACGCGGCTGATTTACCTTCCTAGGTTTACTGTTAGGCTTAGGCCTAGGACTTTTAAAACCAGGAAGCCCTGGGCTCCAGGCACTCTGCAGCTGCGAAAGGCATCCCAAGGGGAGCGCAAAAGTGACACAACTTGGCTGCCACCACTGATATTTCCATGAGACCATCCCGAACCATAGGCTGATTTTCCTTCCTAGGGTTAAGGTTTGAGTTACGCCTGGGGTAAGTGTTCTATTAACCAGAAAGCCCTGAGTTCCAAGAACACAGCAGCTGCGAAGGACTAGCCAAGAAGAGCGCAAAAGTACCACAACATGCCTGCCTCCGCAGATTTTTCCTTGGGGACATGCCTAATTCCTGGCTGATTTGCCTTTCTCGTCTTAGGGTTGGGGTTCGGCCTAGGGCTAGGATTTTTAAAATCAGGAAGCCCTGAGTTTCAGGTACACTGGACCTGTGAAAGGCATCCAAAAGGGAGTGCAAAAGTGCCGCAACATGGTTGCTTTCACGGCTTTTTCCTTGGCAAGAAGCTTAACACAAGGCTGATTTCCCTTCCCAGGGTTACTGTAACGCTTAGGCCTAGGGCTAGGATTTTTAAAACTAGGAAGCCCTTAGATCCAGGCACACTGCAGCTGTTCAAGGCATCCCAAGGGGAGTACAAAAGTGCAACAACATGGCAGCTTTCACAGTTTTTCCTTGGCACCATCCCTATACGTAGGCTGATTTATCTGCCTAGGGTTAGGGTTAGGGTTCAGCCTAGGGCTTGGAGTTTTTTAACCAGGAAGCCCTGAGTTCCAGGCTTACTGCATCTGCCAAAGGCATCCCAAAGGGAGTGCAGAAGTGCCACAACATGGCTGCTTTCACGGCTTTTCCCTTAGGAAGAACCCTAATACGCGGCTGATTTACCTTCCTAGGGTTACTGTTAGGCTTAGGCCTAGGACTTTTAAAACCAGGAAGACCTGGGCTCCAGGCACACTGCAGCTGTTAAAGGCATCCCAAGAGGGCCGCAGAAGTGACACAACTTGGCTGCCTCTGCTTCTATTCTCATGAGACCATCCCGAACCATAGGCTGATTTTCCTTCCTAGGGTTAATGTTTGAGTTTCGCCTAGGGTAAGAGGTCTATTAACCAGAAAGACCTGAGTTCCAAGAACACAGCAGCTGCGAAGGACTACCCAAGAAGAGCGCAAAAGTACCAAAACATGCCTGCCTCCACAGCTTTTTCCTTGGGGACATGCCTAATACCTGGCTGATTTGCCTTTCTCGTCTTAGGGTTGGGGTTCGGCCTAGGGCTAGGATTTTTTTAACTAGGAAGCCCTGAGTTCCAGGCTTACTGCATCTGCCAAAGGCATCCCAAAGGGAGTGCAGAAGTGCCTCAACATGGCTGCTTTCACGGCTTTTCCCTTAGGAAGAACCCTAATACCCGGCTGATTTACCTTCCTAGGGTTACTGTTAGGCTTAGGCCTAGGACTTTTAAAACCAGGAAGCCCTGGGCTCCAGGCACACTGCAGCTGCGAAAGGCATCCCAAGGGGAGCGCAAAAGTGACACAACTTGGCTGCCACCACTGATATTTCCATGAGACCATCCCAAATCATTGGTTGATTTTCCTTCCTAGGGTTAAGGTTTGAGTTACGCCTAGGGTAAGAGTTCTATTAACCAGAAAGCCCTGAGTTCCAAGAACACAGCAGCTGCGAAGGACTTCCCAAGAAGAGCGCAAAAGTACCACAACATGCCTGCCTCCACAGCTTTTTCCTTGGGAACATGCCTAATTCCTGGCTGATTTGCCTTTCTCGTCTTAGGGTTGGGGTTCGGCCTAGGGCTAGGATTTTTTTAACTAGGAAGCCCTGATTTCCAGGCTTACTGCATCTGCCAAAGGCATCCCAAAGGGAGTGCAGAAGTGCCACAACATGGCTGCTTTCACGGCTTTTCCCTTAGGAAGAACCCTAATACCCGTCTGATTTACCTTCCTAGGGTTACTGTTAGGCTTAGGCCTAGGACTTTTAAAACCAGGAAGCCCTGGGCTCCAGGCACACTGCAGCTGTTCAAGGCATCCCAAGGGGAGCGCAAAAGTGACACAACTTGGCTGCCACCACTGATATTTCCATGAGACCATCCCGAACCATAGGCTGATTTTCCTTCCTAGGGTTAAGGTTTGAGTTACGCCTAGGGTAAGGGTTCTATTAACCAGAAAGCCCTGAGTTCCAAGAACACAGCAGCTGCGAAGGACTACCCAAGAAGAGCGCAAAAGTACCACAACATGCCTGCCTCCACAGCTTTTTCCTTGGGGACATGCCTAATTCCTGGCTGATTTGCCTTTCTCGTCTTAGGGTTGGGGTTCGGCCTAGGGCTAGGACTTTTAAAATCAGGAAGCCCTGAGTTCCAGGCACACTGGAGCTGTGAAAGGCATCCAAAAGGGAGTGGAAAAGTGCCACAACATGGCTGCTTTCACAGCTTTTCCCTTAGGAAGAACCCTAATACGCGGCTGATTTACCTTCCTAGGGTTACTGTTAGGCTTAGGCCTAGGACTTTTAAAACCAGGAAGCCCTGGGCTCCAGGCACACTGCAGCTGCGAATGGCATCCCAAGGGGAGCGCAAAAGTGACACAACTTGGCTGCCACCACTGATATTTCCATGAGACCATCCCGAACCATAGGCTGATTTTCCTTCCTAGGGTGAAGGTTTGAGTTATGCCTATGGTATGTGTTCTATTAACCAGAAAGCCCTGAGTTCCAAGAACACAGCAGCTGCGAAGGACTTCCCAAGAAGAGCGCAAAAGTACCACAACATGCCTGCCTCCACAGCTTTTTCCTTGGGGACATGCCTAATTCCTGGCTGATTTGCCTTTCTCGTCTTAGGGTTGGGGTTCAGCCTAGGGCTAGGATTTTGAAAATCAGGAAGCCCTGAGTTCCAGGCACACTGGAGCTGTGAAAGGCATCCAAAAGGGAGTGCAAAAGTGCCACAACATGGCTGCTTTCACGGCTTTTTGCTTGGCAAGAAGCCTAACACCAGGCTGATTTCCCTTCCCAGGGTTACTGTAAGGCTTAGGCCTAGGGCTAGGATTTTTAAAACTAGGAAGCCCTTAGATCCAGGCACACTGCAGCTGTTCAAGGCATCCCAAGGGGAGTACAAAAGTGCAACAACATGGCAGCTTTCACAGCTTTTTCCTTGCCACCATCCCTATACCTAGGCTGATTTATCTGCCTAGGGTTAGGGTTAGGCTTCAGCCTAGGGCTTGGAGATTTTAACCCGGAAGCCCTGAGTTCCAGGCTTACTGCATCTGCCAAAGGCATCCCAAAGGGAGTGCAAAAGTGCCACAACATGGCTGCTTTCACGGCTTTTCCCTTAGGAAGAACCCTAATACGCGGCTGATTTACCTTCCTAGGGTTACTGTTAGGCTTAGGCCTAGGACTTTTAAAACCAGGAAGCCCTGGGCTCCAGGCACACTGCAGCTGCGAAAGGCATCCCAAGGGGAGCGCAAAAGTGACACAACTTGGCTGCCACCACTGATATTTCCATGAGACCATCCCGATCCATAGGCTGATTTTCCTTCCTAGGGTTAAGGTTTCAGTTACGCCTAGGGTAAGGGTTCTATTAACCAGAAAGACCTGAGTTCCAAGAACACAGCAGCTGCGAAGGACTAGCCAAGAAGAGCGCAAAAGTACCACAACATGCCTGCCTCCACAGCTTTTTCCTTGGGGACATGCCTAATTCCTGGCTGATTTGCCTTTCTCGTCTTAGGGTTGGGGTTCGGCCTAGGGCTAGGATTTTTAAAATCAGGAAGCCCTGAGTTCCAGGCATACTGAAGCTTTGAAAGGCATCCCAAAGGGAGTGCAAAAGTGCCACAACATGGCTGCTTTCCTGGCTTTTTCCTTGGTAAGAAGCCTAACACCAGGCTGATTTATCTTCCTAGGGTTACTGTAAGGCTTAGGCCTAGTGCTAGGATTTTTAAAACTAGGAAGCCCTTAGCTCCAAGCACACTGCAGCTGTTCAAGGCATCCCAAGAGGGCCGCAGAAGTGACACAACTTGGCTGCCTCTGCTGCTGTTCTCATGAGTCCATCCCGAACCATAGGCTGATTTTCCTTCCTAGGGTGAGGGTTAGAGTTACGCCTAGGGTTAGTGTTTTTTTAACCAGAAAGCCCTGAGTTCCAAGAACACAGCAGCTGCCAAGGACTACCCAAGAGGAGGGGAAAAGTGCCACAACATGGCTGCCTCCAGCGCTTTTTCCTTGGGACCATCTTTGAACCTAGGCTGATTTACTTGCCTCCAGTTGCACCTATGGTCACGCCAAGAGATAGGGATTTTAAATCAGTAAACCCTGAGCTCCAGACCCAGTGCAGCTGCAAAAGGCTTCCCAAGGGCAGCCAAAAATTGCCTCAACATGCTCCTTCCAGTGCTTTTTTCCTTGGGAACATCCCTATACCCAGGCTGATTTATCTGCCTAGGCTTAGGGTTAGGGTTCAGCCTAGAGATAGGATTTTTTCAAATAGGAAGCCCTGAATTCCAGGCACACTGCAGCTGTTAAAGGCAGTGTTCTACGTCAACCGCAACTTAGTCTGAAATAAATGCTTTTTCCCTGAGAGCATCTGAGAGGTTTGCATGAAGCACTGATATCTGACATTTGCAATTTTGAATAGGAGAGGAGAAAGAAAATGGGAAGAAGTTTTTAATTTTAGTGGTTTCAATGTTAATTTCCGTACACTTTTTCAAAACTTATCAGCTCAAATGCCCATCAACATCTTTTAGTCATCTGTAAGTCAGTATTCATATAAAATGTGCTTCAAATCAAAAGAATTTCAAATTTGCACTCCAAATTTCTATGCCTAGATTTATGATTTCCTACACATATTAGATGAAAGGAAGGCCTTTTTTACTGTGGGAGTGCTGGAACACTGGAACAGGTTGCCCAGGGAAGTTGTGGGTGTCCCATCCCTGAAAGTATTCAAGGTCAGCTTGGACGGGGCTTGGAGCAGCAACAAAGGAGAAGCTTGATGGTAGAGAAACAAAGTTGGACTATAGAAGAAACTGGGATTGAAGTATAGGAGCAAGTTTTCTCTCAGCTCTTGGGGTAAATTCAAAGTTGTACAAAATGACATTTATCTGTGCTATTCACTACTGTAACAGAAATGTTCATGAAAACTGTACAGAAGATAGCAAATTTTAAAAGAGATAAGAATTACAGCATAAAATCCATGGGATGGGTTACAACATGAGACACTCTCTAAGAGAAAATCTCTGTGTTTCAGCACTTCATCATGGTAAGATTTCATGAAGTGCCAAAGAAGGCGGCAAAATATCATTCGGGACGTTATTTCCTGGAATTCAGCCTGGCCATTAGTAGGAACTGGGTTTGAACACATCATGTAGATATACCACACACACTTGCCCTTCACTGAAAAATGACTGTTTCCAACGAAGAAGCAATTGACGATCAAAATTGATTGAAAGCATCTTAAACATGTCAAGTATTTCATTGTAGATGATCTGTGATCCAAATGCTTCTTCCACCTTCGAGAGGGACAGAACAATTCTTCCATATCATGATGGTTTAAAATTGTATCAACCAATGTTTTCTGCTGAAAAGATAGCATCTATTTTTTTCTATTTTTGGAAGAAAATATTCCTAGACATACAACAGGTGAGAACTAAGTAATTTTAAAGAAACAAATGAAAAGAAAATATTCTGTAAATAGAATGAAATGAAAAGCTGTGTTTTAAATAGGAGCTAAATATGAAACAGAATTTTTGTACCAGGCATTTGAATTACTGCACCAGCTCTTTTGCCCATCAAGAGAGGCGTTTAGCATTTCAGTCTTTTCCAAGGTGTTCATGATCTGCTATGCTGATCTCTGTGTGTGCCTAGGTGTGTGTGGAAGGGGGGGCATGTGAAGGGGAGTGTGTATGTTTGCTTTACAATTGTTGTGGCAGATTCATGCCTCAGCTCCACATTTTGTTTTAGAAAGGTCACACAGAGTGGATGTGAAGTTTACTATCAACAAGAGATCAATTCCCAAATCATCCATTTCACTCTACCTTATAAATCATGTGCTTTGTTGCATATTTTATCAAATCTACTTTCAAGCCAGATGGAGGAAGGAGGATGTGGCAATCCCTCCACCATCTTGCAACTTTTATGCAAGTAGGTTTTATAGAAAATCATCATTTCTGTTGGAAATATGTCTGGAACAGGCATGATGGTAGTGTCAACCTGTTGGAGTTTTTGTTGCTGGAAGAAGTTATACAAAAGGATTGGTTTTTACATTGACCAGTTACTGAATCAAGCTCAGGAATACATTGGAAATTCAACTGGGGCTTCCTTTCCCCGGCAGACTACTTCTAGAACGAGCTTGTACACTGAAGCTTACTCTTTTGCCCTCTTTTTGTTTCTTTCCTATTTTCTTGGCTTCTTTGCCACTCTCTAGACAATTTTGGAACTTTTTTCCCAACTCAAATGGTTTCAATAGTCTGATTGTGATCATACATTTTTACAAGGAATTTTTAAAATCTTTCCTCCAGTTAAGAAAGTCAAGGACTTAGGTCTTTTTCTTCCCTTATCAATATTGCAATGAAATTGATAAGTAAAGACCAACTCTTTCTTTTTGTTTTTAACCCAAGCAGATAATTCCCATCCATTCATCCATTTGGTGGACCAATGGTTGCCATTCTGATGGAAGTTGTCACTTCTTAACAGTAGGCATTCTGTGACTATGTTGACAGCACTTTGGGTGAAGATCCTAACTGGTCTTAGATACACATAGGGAGAAATTTGCTCAGCCAGTGTCAGTCTTAAGCATGCGTATCAGAAGATCTTTCTAGAGCTGGGAATTTTCCCATGAAAGGGATTCAGTTAGGGAAGAGACACTTGCCCCAGAGGTTTACATTCTTCTTGAAGACTGCTTAAGGAACTTAGATGCCATGTCCATTTGGATCTGTGTCTGCACAGAACTTTGTCATGCCAGTGCTTGAAATGCATCTTGAAGAGAATTCACTAGCACAGAATGAATGAGAGTGGAAGGGGTTGGTGGGGCTAACCAGGCCCAACCCCCCTGCCTAAACCAGGATACCTAGAGCCTCTTGCCCAGGATTCTATCTGGGTGTACTTTTAATGTCTTCAAAGATCCAGGCTCCACAATCTTTCTGGGCAGTCTGTGCCGTGGTTCACTCACCCTCACAGTAAAGAATCATTTCCTGATGTTCCTGTATTTCAGTGTGTGCCCACTGCCTCTTGTCTTTTCACTCAGCATCACTGAAAAGACACTGATTCCCTCCCCTTTGCACTATTGCTTCCATATGGATGTGTGCTGCCATGTAGAGATATGTCAAAAACCTCCCTGAAGCCCAGGCAGATAATATTCCCTTCGTCTACCAGTCAAGTTAATTCATCAGAGGAGTTTAAAGTTATGTTCAGCATGAAATGGCCCGGAAAAATCATGCTAACTACATTATTGTGTCGTCTTTCATGTGCCTGGCAAGGTTTTCCAGGAAGAGCTGCTTCATCAACTTCCTGGGTATAAAAAAGAGGCTGGCTGGTTTGTACGATTGCGAGTCCTCCTAAATGTCTTTTTTGAAGATGAGTGTAATTTGCTTACATCCAGTCCTTAGCCTCTCTTGTCGTCTACATCTTAGCAAAAAGCTTTTCTACTATGTCTGGAGAGGAGAAATTGTGCCAGCACAGAAAACATCTCCTATCGTGTTCTAGACGTTGCACGGAGGTGTGCCGAGTGTTTGGCATGAAGAAAAGAAAAGTTGTCCAAAACAGCTTCCAATCGAATGTTCATGTGATTGGAAAAGTCAGGAGAGTGCAAAGATACTGTTTTCTAGCAGTTGGCAAGCTGCGCACACAATCCCAGTGTTGTACAGCTTCCTTCTTCACCTTTCCGAAGGTGCCGCTCTCTCCGGCTCCCGGAGGCGAAGAAGCGGCTTCTTCGCGCAAAGACGATTGTGCCGCTCACTGTGCACTCCTTAGCGCGGCTTCTGCCGAAAGACGCCCGGGAGCGGCTCTTAGCTCCGGAGAGCATCGTACCTTCGTCTTTAGCGTCTCCTCCCGTCTACATCTTAGCAAAAAGCTTTTCCACTATGTCTGGCGAGGAAAAACTGTGCCAGCACAGAAAACATCTCCCATCGTGTTCTAGACGTTGCACGGAGGTGTGCCGAGTGTTTGGCATGAAGAAAAGAAAAGTTGTCCAAAACAGCTTCCAATCGAATGTTCATGTGATTGGAAAAGTCAGGAGAGTGCAAAGGTACTGTTTTCTAGCAGTTGGCAAGCTGCGCACACAATCCCAGTGTTGTACAGCTTCCTTCTTCACCTTTCCGAAGGTGCCGCTCTCTCCGGCTCCCGGAGGCGAAGAAGCGGCTTCTTCGCGCAAAGACGATTGTGCCGCTCACTGTGCACTCCTTAGCGCGGCTTCTGCCGAAAGACGCCCGGGAGAAGCTCTTAGCTCCGGAGAGCATCGTACCTTCGTCTTTAGCGTCTCTTCTCGTCTACATCTTAGCAAAAAGCTTTTCCACTATGTCTGGCGAGGAAAAACTGTGCCAGCACAGAAAACATCTCCCATCGTGTTCTAGACGTTGCACGGAGGTGTGCCGAGTGTTTGGCATGAAGGAAAGAAAAGTTGTCCAAAACAGCTTCCAATCGAATGTTCATGTGATTGGAAAAGTCAGGAGAGTGCAAAGGTACTGTTTTCTATCAGTTGGCAAGCTGCGCACACAATCCCAGTGTTGTACAGCTTCCTTCTTCACCTTTCCGAAGGTGCCGCTCTCTCCGGCTCCCGGAGGCGAAGAAGCGGCTTCTTCGCGCAAAGACGATTGTGCCGCTCACTGTGCTCTCCTTAGCGCGGCTTCTGCCGAAAGACGCCCGGGAGCGGCTCTTAGCTCCGGAGAGCATCGTACCTTCGTCTTTAGCGTCTCCTCCCGTCTACATCTTAGCAAAAAGCTTTTCCACTATGTCTGGCGAGGAAAAACTGTGCCAGCACAGAAAACATCTCCCATCGTGTTCTAGACGTTGCACGGAGGTGTGCCGAGGGTTTGGCATGAAGAAAAGAAAAGTTGTCCAAAACAGCTTCCAATCGAATGTTCATGTGATTGGAAAAGTCAGGAGAGTGCAAAGGTACTGTTTTCTATCAGTTGGCAAGCTGCGCACACAATCCCAGTGTTGTACAGCTTCCTTCTTCACCTTTCCGAAGGTGCCGCTCTCTCCGGCTCCCGGAGGCGAAGAAGCGGCTTCTTCGCGCAAAGACGATTGTGCCGCTCACTGTGCACTCCTTAGCGCGGCTTCTGCCGAAAGACGCCCGGGAGCGGCTCTTAGCTCCGGAGAGCATCGTACCTTCGTCTTTAGCGTCTCTTCTCGTCTACATCTTAGCAAAAAGCTTTTCCACTATGTCTGGCGAGGAAAAACTGTGCCAGCACAGAAAACATCTCCCATCGTGTTCTAGACGTTGCACGGAGGTGTGCCGAGTGTTTGGCATGAAGGAAAGAAAAGTTGTCCAAAACAGCTTCCAATCGAATGTTCATGTGATTGGAAAAGTCAGGAGAGTGCAAAGGTACTGTTTTCTATCAGTTGGCAAGCTGCGCACACAATCCCAGTGTTGTACAGCTTCCTTCTTCACCTTTCCGAAGGTGCCGCTCTCTCCGGCTCCCGGAGGCGAAGAAGCGGCTTCTTCGCGCAAAGACGATTGTGCCGCTCACTGTGCTCTCCTTAGCGCGGCTTCTGCCGAAAGACGCCCGGGAGCGGCTCTTAGCTCCGGAGAGCATCGTACCTTCGTCTTTAGCGTCTCCTCCCGTCTACATCTTAGCAAAAAGCTTTTCCACTATGTCTGGCGAGGAAAAACTGTGCCAGCACAGAAAACATCTCCCATCGTGTTCTAGACGTTGCACGGAGGTGTGCCGAGTGTTTGGCATGAAGAAAAGAAAAGTTGTCCAAAACAGCTTCCAATCGAATGTTCATGTGATTGGAAAAGTCAGGAGAGTGCAAAGGTACTGTTTTCTATCAGTTGGCAAGCTGCGCACACAATCCCAGTGTTGTACAGCTTCCTTCTTCACCTTTCCGAAGGTGCCGCTCTCTCCGGCTCCCGGAGGCGAAGAAGCGGCTTCTTCGCGCAAAGACGATTGTGCCGCTCACTGTGCACTCCTTAGCGCGGCTTCTGCCGAAAGACGCCCGGGAGCGGCTCTTAGCTCCGGAGAGCATCGTACCTTCGTCTTTAGCGTCTCTTCTCGTCTACATCTTAGCAAAAAGCTTTTCCACTATGTCTGGCGAGGAAAAACTGTGCCAGCACAGAAAACATCTCCCATCGTGTTCTAGACGTTGCACGGAGGTGTGCCGAGTGTTTGGCATGAAGGAAAGAAAAGTTGTCCAAAACAGCTTCCAATCGAATGTTCATGTGATTGGAAAAGTCAGGAGAGTGCAAAGGTACTGTTTTCTATCAGTTGGCAAGCTGCGCACACAATCCCAGTGTTGTACAGCTTCCTTCTTCACCTTTCCGAAGGTGCCGCTCTCTCCGGCTCCCGGAGGCGAAGAAGCGGCTTCTTCGCGCAAAGACGATTGTGCCGCTCACTGTGCACTCCTTAGCGCGGCTTCTGCCGAAAGACGCCCGGGAGCGGCTCTTAGCTCCGGAGAGCATCGTACCTTCGTCTTTAGCGTCTCTTCTCGTCTACATCTTAGCAAAAAGCTTTTCCACTATGTCTGGCGAGGAAAAACTGTGCCAGCACAGAAAACATCTCCCATCGTGTTCTAGACGTTGCACGGAGGTGTGCCGAGTGTTTGGCATGAAGAAAAGAAAAGTTGTCCAAAACAGCTTCCAATCGAATGTTCATGTGATTGGAAAAGTCAGGAGAGTGCAAAGGTACTGTTTTCTAGCAGTTGGCAAGCTGCGCACACAATCCCAGTGTTGTACAGCTTCCTTCTTCACCTTTCCGAAGGTGCCGCTCTCTCCGGCTCCCAGAGGCGAAGAAGCGGCTTCTTCGCGCAAAGACGATTGTGCCGCTCACTGTGCTCTCCTTAGCGCGGCTTCTGCCGAAAGACGCCCGGGAGCGGCTCTTAGCTCCGGAGAGCATCGTACCTTCGTCTTTAGCGTCTACTCCCGTCTACATCTTAGCAAAAAGCTTTTCCACTATGTCTGGCGAGGAAAAACTGTGCCAGCACAGAAAACATCTCCCATCGTGTTCTAGACGTTGCACGGAGGTGTGCCGAGTGTTTGGCATGAAGAAAAGAAAAGTTGTCCAAAACAGCTTCCAATCGAATGTTCATGTGATTGGAAAAGTCAGGAGAGTGCAAAGGTACTGTTTTCTAGCAGTTGGCAAGCTGCGCACACAATCCCAGTGTTGTACAGCTTCCTTCTTCACCTTTCCGAAGGTGCCGCTCTCTCCGGCTCCCGGAGGCGAAGAAGCGGCTTCTTCGCGCAAAGACGATTGTGCCGCTCACTGTGCACTCCTTAGCGCGGCTTCTGCCGAAAGACGCCCGGGAGCGGCTCTTAGCTCCGGACAGCATCGTACCTTCGTCTTTAGCGTCTCTTCTCGTCTACATCTTAGCAAAAAGCTTTTCCACTATGTCTGGCGAGGAAAAACTGTGCCAGCACAGAAAACATCTCCCATCGTGTTCTAGACGTTGCACGGAGGTGTGCCGAGTGTTTGGCATGAAGGAAAGAAAAGTTGTCCAAAACAGCTTCCAATCGAATGTTCATGTGATTGGAAAAGTCAGGAGAGTGCAAAGGTACTGTTTTCTATCAGTTGGCAAGCTGCGCACACAATCCCAGTGTTGTACAGCTTCCTTCTTCACCTTTCCGAAGGTGCCGCTCTCTCCGGCTCCCGGAGGCGAAGAAGCGGCTTCTTCGCGCAAAGACGATTGTGCCGCTCACTGTGCACTCCTTAGCGCGGCTTCTGCCGAAAGACGCCCGGGAGCGGCTCTTAGCTCCGGAGAGCATCGTACCTTCGTCTTTAGCGTCTCTTCTCGTCTACATCTTAGCAAAAAGCTTTTCCACTATGTCTGGCGAGGAAAAACTGTGCCAGCACAGAAAACATCTCCCATCGTGTTCTAGACGTTGCACGGAGGTGTGCCGAGTGTTTGGCATGAAGGAAAGAAAAGTTGTCCAAAACAGCTTCCAATCGAATGTTCATGTGATTGGAAAAGTCAGGAGAGTGCAAAGGTACTGTTTTCTAGCAGTTGGCAAGCTGCGCACACAATCCCAGTGTTGTACAGCTTCCTTCTTCACCTTTCCGAAGGTGCCGCTCTCTCCGGCTCCCGGAGGCGAAGAAGCGGCTTCTTCGCGCAAAGACGATTGTGCCGCTCACTGTGCACTCCTTAGCGCGGCTTCTGCCGAAAGACGCCCGGGAGCGGCTCTTAGCTCCGGACAGCATCGTACCTTCGTCTTTAGCGTCTCTTCTCGTCTACATCTTAGCAAAAAGCTTTTCCACTATGTCTGGCGAGGAAAAACTGTGCCAGCACAGAAAACATCTCCCATCGTGTTCTAGACGTTGCACGGAGGTGTGCCGAGTGTTTGGCATGAAGGAAAGAAAAGTTGTCCAAAACAGCTTCCAATCGAATGTTCATGTGATTGGAAAAGTCAGGAGAGTGCAAAGGTACTGTTTTCTAGCAGTTGGCAAGCTGCGCACACAATCCCAGTGTTGTACAGCTTCCTTCTTCACCTTTCCGAAGGTGCCGCTCTCTCCGGCTCCCGGAGGCGAAGAAGCGGCTTCTTCGCGCAAAGACGATTGTGCCGCTCACTGTGCACTCCTTAGCGCGGCTTCTGCCGAAAGACGCCCGGGAGCGGCTCTTAGCTCCGGAGAGCATCGTACCTTCGTCTTTAGCGTCTCTTCTCGTCTACATCTTAGCAAAAAGCTTTTCTACTATGTCTGGCGAGGAAAAACTGTGCCAGCACAGAAAACATCTCCCATCGTGTTCTAGACGTTGCACGGAGGTGTGCCGAGTGTTTGGCATGAAGGAAAGAAAAGTTGTCCAAAACAGCTTCCAATCGAATGTTCATGTGATTGGAAAAGTCAGGAGAGTGCAAAGGTACTGTTTTCTAGCAGTTGGCAAGCTGCGCACACAATCCCAGTGTTGTACAGCTTCCTTCTTCACCTTTCCGAAGGTGCCGCTCTCTCCGGCTCCCGGAGGCGAAGAAGCGGCTTCTTCGCGCAAAGACGATTGTGCCGCTCACTGTGCACTCCTTAGCGCGGCTTCTGCCGAAAGACGCCCAGGAGCAGCTCTTAGCTCCGGAGAGCATCGTACCTTCGTCTTTAGCGTCTCTTCTCGTCTACATCTTAGCAAAAAGCTTTTCCACTATGTCTGGCGAGGAAAAACTGTGCCAGCACAGAAAACATCTCCCATCGTGTTCTAGACGTTGCACGGAGGTGTGCCGAGTGTTTGGCATGAAGGAAAGAAAAGTTGTCCAAAACAGCTTCCAATCGAATGTTCATGTGATTGGAAAAGTCAGGAGAGTGCAAAGGTACTGTTTTCTAGCAGTTGGCAAGCTGCGCACACAATCCCAGTGTTGTACAGCTTCCTTCTTCACCTTTCCGAAGGTGCCGCTCTCTCCGGCTCCCGGAGGCGAAGAAGCGGCTTCTTCGCGCAAAGACGATTGTGCCGCTCACTGTGCACTCCTTAGCGCGGCTTCTGCCGAAAGACGCCCGGGAGCGGCTCTTAGCTCCGGAGAGCATCGTACCTTCGTCTTTAGCGTCTCTTCTCGTCTACATCTTAGCAAAAAGCTTTTCCACTATGTCTGGCGAGGAAAAACTGTGCCAGCACAGAAAACATCTCCCATCGTGTTCTAGACGTTGCACGGAGGTGTGCCGAGTGTTTGGCATGAAGGAAAGAAAAGTTGTCCAAAACAGCTTCCAATCGAATGTTCATGTGATTGGAAAAGTCAGGAGAGTGCAAAGGTACTGTTTTCTAGCAGTTGGCAAGCTGCGCACACAATCCCAGTGTTGTACAGCTTCCTTCTTCACCTTTCCGAAGGTGCCGCTCTCTCCGGCTCCCGGAGGCGAAGAAGCGGCTTCTTCGCGCAAAGACGATTGTGCCGCTCACTGTGCACTCCTTAGCGCGGCTTCTGCCGAAAGACGCCCGGGAGCGGCTCTTAGCTCCGGACAGCATCGTACCTTCGTCTTTAGCGTCTCTTCTCGTCTACATCTTAGCAAAAAGCTTTTCCACTATGTCTGGCGAGGAAAAACTGTGCCAGCACAGAAAACATCTCCCATCGTGTTCTAGACGTTGCACGGAGGTGTGCCGAGTGTTTGGCATGAAGGAAAGAAAAGTTGTCCAAAACAGCTTCCAATCGAATGTTCATGTGATTGGAAAAGTCAGGAGAGTGCAAAGGTACTGTTTTCTAGCAGTTGGCAAGCTGCGCACACAATCCCAGTGTTGTACAGCTTCCTTCTTCACCTTTCCGAAGGTGCCGCTCTCTCCGGCTCCCGGAGGCGAAGAAGCGGCTTCTTCGCGCAAAGACGATTGTGCCGCTCACTGTGCACTCCTTAGCGCGGCTTCTGCCGAAAGACGCCCGGGAGCGGCTCTTAGCTCCGGAGAGCATCGTACCTACGTCTTTAGCGTCTCTTCTCGTCTACATCTTAGCAAAAAGCTTTTCTACTATGTCTGGCGAGGAAAAACTGTGCCAGCACAGAAAACATCTCCCATCGTGTTCTAGACGTTGCACGGAGGTGTGCCGAGTGTTTGGCATGAAGGAAAGAAAAGTTGTCCAAAACAGCTTCCAATCGAATGTTCATGTGATTGGAAAAGTCAGGAGAGTGCAAAGGTACTGTTTTCTAGCAGTTGGCAAGCTGCGCACACAATCCCAGTGTTGTACAGCTTCCTTCTTCACCTTTCCGAAGGTGCCGCTCTCTCCGGCTCCCGGAGGCGAAGAAGCGGCTTCTTCGCGCAAAGACGATTGTGCCGCTCACTGCGCACTCCTTAGCGCGGCTTCTGCCGAAAGACGCCCAGGAGCAGCTCTTAGCTCCGGAGAGCATCGTACCTTCGTCTTTAGCGTCTCTTCTCGTCTACATCTTAGCAAAAAGCTTTTCCACTATGTCTGGCGAGGAAAAACTGTGCCAGCACAGAAAACATCTCCCATCGTGTTCTAGACGTTGCACGGAGGTGTGCCGAGTGTTTGGCATGAAGGAAAGAAAAGTTGTCCAAAACAGCTTCCAATCGAATGTTCATGTGATTGGAAAAGTCAGGAGAGTGCAAAGGTACTGTTTTCTAGCAGTTGGCAAGCTGCGCACACAATCCCAGTGTTGTACAGCTTCCTTCTTCACCTTTCCGAAGGTGCCGCTCTCTCCGGCTCCCGGAGGCGAAGAAGCGGCTTCTTCGCGCAAAGACGATTGTGCCGCTCACTGTGCACTCCTTAGCGCGGCTTCTGCCGAAAGACGCCCGGGAGCGGCTCTTAGCCCCGGAGAGCATCGTACCTACGTCTTTAGCGTCTCCTCCGGTCTACATCTTAGCAAAAAGCTTTTCCACTATGTCTGGCGAGGAAAAACTGTGCCAGCACAGAAAACATCTCCCATCGTGTTCTAGACGTTGCACGGAGGTGTGCCGAGTGTTTGGCATGAAGAAAAGAAAAGTTGTCCAAAACAGCTTCCAATCGAATGTTCGTGTGATTGGAAAAGTCAGGAGAGTGCAAAGGTACTGTTTTCTAGCAGTTGGCAAGCTGCGCACACAATCCCAGTGTTGTACAGCTTCCTTCCTCACCTTTCCGAAGGTGCCGCTCTCTCCGGCTCCCGGAGGCGAAGAAGCGGCTTCTTCGAGCAAAGACGATTGTGCCGCTCACTGTGCACTCCTTAGCGCGGCTTCTGCCGAAAGACGCCCGGGAGCGGCTCTTAGCTCCGGAGAGCATCGTACCTTGGTCTTTAGCGTCTCTTCTCGTCTACATCTTTGCAAAAAGCTTTTCCACTATGTCTGGCGAGGAAAAACCGTGCCAGCACAGAAAACATCTCCCATCGTGTTCTAGACGTTGCACGATCCCTATACTTAGGCTGATTTTCCTACCTGGGGCTAGCGATAGGCTTCAGCCTAGGGCTTGGAGTTTTTTAACCAGGAAGCCCTGAGTTCCAGGCTTACTGCATCTGCCAAAGGCATCCCAAAGGGAGTGCAGAAGTGCCACAACATGGCTGCTTTCACGGCTTTTCCCTTAGGAAGAACCCTAATACGCGGCTGATTTACCTTCCTAGGGTTACTGTTAGGCTTAGGCCTAGGACTTTTAAAACCAGGAAGCCCTGGGCTCCAGGCACACTGCAGCTGCAAAAGGCATCCCAAGGGGAGCGCAAAAGTGACGCAACTTGGCTGCCTCTGCTGCTATTCTCATGAGACCATCCCGAACCATAGGCTGATTTTCCTTCCTAGGGTTAAGGTTTGAGTTACGCCTAGGGTAAGGGTTCTATTAACCAGAAAGCCCTGAGTTCCAAGAACACAGCAGCTGCGAAGGACTACCCAAGAAGAGCGCAAAAGTACCACAACGTGCCTGCCTCCACAGCTTTTTCCTTGGGGACATGCCTAATTCCTGCCTGATTTGCCTTTCTCGTCTTAGGGTTGGGGTTCGGCCTAGGGCTAGGATTTTTTTACCTAGGAAGCCCTGACTTCCAGGCTTACTTCATCCGCCAAAGGCATCCCAAAGGGAGTGCAGAAGTGCAACAATACGGCTGCTTTCACGGCTTTTCCCTTAGGAAGAACCCTAATACGCGGCTGATTTACGTTCCTAGGGTTACTGTTAGGCTTAGTCTTAGGACTTTTAAAACTAGGAAGCCCTGGGCTCCAGGCACACTGCAGCTGTTCAAGGCATCCCAAGGGGAGTATTAAAGTACCACAACATGGCAGCTTTCACAGCTTTTTCCTTGGCACCATCCCTATACATAGGCTGATTTATCTGCCTAGGGTTAGGGTTAGGGTTCAGCCTAGGGCTTGGAGTTTTTTAACCAGTAAGCCCTGAGTTCCAGGCTTACTGCATCTGCCAAATGCATCCCAAAGGGAGTGCAAAAGTGCCACAACATGGCTGCTTTCACGGCTTTTCCCTTAGGAGGAACCCTAATACGCGGCTGATTTACCTTCCTAGGGTTACTGTTAGGCTTAGGCCTAGGACTTTTAAAACCAGGAAGCCCTGGGCTCCAGGCACTCTGCAGCTGCGAAAGGCCTCCCAAGGGGAGCGCAAAAGTGACACAACTTGGCTGCCACCACTGCTATTTCCATGAGACCATCCCGAACCATAGGCTGATTTTCCGTCCTAGGGTTAATGTTTGAGTTACGCCTAGGGTAAGGGTTCTATTAACCAGAAAGCCCTGAGTTCCAAGAACACAGCAGCTGCGAAGGACTAGCCAAGAAGAGCGCAAAAGTACCACAACATGCCTGCGTCGACAGCTTTTTCCTTGGGGACATGCCTAATTCCTGGCTGATTTGCCTTTCTCGTCTTAGGGTTGGCGTTCGGGCTAGGGCTAGGACTTTTAAAATCAGGAAGCCCTGAGTTCCAGGCACACTGGAGCTGTGAAAGGCATCCAAAAGGGAGTGCAAAAGTGCCACAACATGGCTGCTTTCACGGCTTTTTCCTTGGCAAGAAGCCTAACACCAGGCTGATTTCCCTTCCCAGGGTTACTGTAAGGCTTAGGCCTAGGGCTAGGATTTCTAAAACTTGGAAGCCCTTAGTTCCAGGCTCACTGCAGCTGTTCAAGGCATCCCAAGGGGAGTACAAAAGTGCAACAACATGGCAGCTTTCACAGCTTTTTCCTTGGCACCATCCCTATACCTAGGCTGATTTATCTGCCTAGGGTTAGGGTTAGGCTTCAGCCTAGGTCTTGGAGTTTTTTAATCAGGAAGCCCTGAGTTCCAGGCTTACTGCATCTGCCAAAGGCATCACAAAGGGAGTGCAGAAGTGCCACAACATGGCTGCTTTCACGGCTTTTCCCTTAGGAAGAACCCTAATACGCGGCTGATTTACCTTCCTAGGGTTACTGTTAGGCTTAGGCCTAGGACTTTTAAAACCAGGAAGCCCTGGGCTCCAGGCACTCTGCAGCTGCGAAAGGCATCCCAAGGGGAGCGCAAAAGTGACACAACTTGGCTGCCACCACTGATATTTCCATGAGACCATCCCGAACCATAGGCTGATTTTCCTTCCTAGGGTTAAGCTTTGAGTTACGCCTAGGGTAAGGGTTCTATTAACCAGAAAGCCCTGAGTTCCAAGAACACAGCAGCTGCGAAGGACTACCCAAGAAGAGCGCAAAAGTACCACAACATGCCTGCCTCCACAGCTTTTTCCTTGGGGACATGCCTAATTCCTGGCTGATTTGCCTTTCTCGTCTTAGGGTTGGGGTTCGGCCTAGGGCTAGGATTTTTTTAACTAGGAAGCCCTGAGTTCCAGGCTTACTGCATCTGCCTAAAGCATCCCAAAGGGAGTGCAGAACTGCCAAAACATGGCTGCTTTCACGGCTTTTCCCTTAGGAAGAACCCTAATACACGGCTGATTTACCTTCCTAGGGTTACTGTTAGGCTTAGGCCTAGGACTTTTAAAACCAGGAAGCCCTGGGCTCCAGGCACTCTGCAGCTGCGAAAGGCATCCCAAGGGGAGCGCAAAAGTGACACAACTTGGCTGCCACCACTGATATTTCCATGAGACCATCCCGAACCATAGGCTGATTTTCCTTCCTAGGGTTAAGGTTTGAGTTACGCCTAGGGTAAGGGTTCTATTAACCAGAAAGCCCTGAGTTCCAAGAACACAGCAGCTGCGAAGGACTACCCAAGAAGAGCGCAAAAGTACCACAACGTGCCTGCCTCCACAGCTTTTTCCTTGGGGACATGCCTAATTCCTGGCTGATTTGCCTTTCTCGTCTTAGGGTTGGGGTTCGGCCTAGGGCTAGGACTTTTAAAATCAGGAAGCCCTGAGTTCCAGGCACACTGGAGCTGTGAAAGGCATCCAAAAGGGAGTGCAAAAGTGCCACAACATGGCTGCTTTCACGGCTTTTTCCTTGGCAAGAAGCCTAACACCAGGCTGATTTCCCTTCCCAGGGTTACTGTAAGGCTTAGGCCTAGGGCTAGGATTTCTAAAACTAGGAAGCCCTTAGTTCCAGGCTCACTGCAGCTGTTCAAGGCATCCCAAGGGGAGTACAAAAGTGCAACAACATGGCAGCTTTCACAGCTTTTTCCTTGGCACCATCCCTATACCTAGGCTGATTTATCTGCCTAGGGTTAGGGTTAGGCTTCAGCCTAGGTCTTGGAGTTTTTTAATCAGGAAGCCCTGAGTTCCAGGCTTACTGCATCTGCCAAAGGCATCCCAAAGGGAGTGCAGAAGTGCCACAACATGGCTGCTTTCACGGCTTTTCCCTTAGGAAGAACCCTAATACACGGCTGATTTACCTTCCTAGGGTTACTTAGGCCTAGGACTTTTAAAACCAGGAAGCCCTGGGCTCCAGGCACTCTGCAGCTGCGAAAGGCATCCCAAGGGGAGCGCAAAAGTGACACAACTTGGCTGCCACCACTGATATTTCCATGAGACCATCCCGAACCATAGGCTGATTTTCCTTCCTAGGGTTAAGGTTTGAGTTACGCCTAGGGTAAGGGTTCTATTAACCAGAAAGCCCTGAGTTCCAAGAACACAGCAGCTGCGAAGGACTACCCCAGAAGAGCGCAAAAGTACCACAACGTGCCTGCCTCCACAGCTTTTTCCTTGGGGACATGCCTAATTCCTGGCTGATTTGCCTTTCTCGTCTTAGGGTTGGGGTTCGGCCTAGGGCTAGGATTTTTTTAACTAGGAAGCCCTGAGTTCCAGGCTTACTGCATCTGCCTAAAGCATCCCAAAGGGAGTGCAGAAGTGCCACAACATGGCTGCTTTCACGGCTTTTCCCTTAGGAAGAACCCTAATACGCGGCTGATTTACCTTCCTAGGGTTACTGTTAGGCTTAGGCCTAGGACCTTTAAAACCAGGAAGCCCTGGGCTCCAGGCACATGCAGCTGTTCAAGGCATCCCAAGAGGGCTGCAGAAGTGACACAACTTGGCTGCCTCTGCTGCTATTCTCATGAGACCATCCCGAACCTTAGGCTGATTTTCCTTCCTAGGGTTAAGGTTTGAGTTACGCCTCGGGTAAGGGTTCTATTAACCAGAAAGCCCTGAGTTCCAAGAACACAGCTGCTGCGAAGGACTACCCAAGAAGAGCGCAAAAGTACCACAACGTGCCTGCCTCCACAGCTTTTTCCTTGGGGACATGCCTAATTCCTGGCTGATTTGCCTTTCTCGTCTTAGGGTTGGGGTTCGGCCTAGGGCTAGGATTTTTAAAATCAGGAAGCCCTGAGTTCCAGGCACACTGGAGCTGTGAAAGGCATCCAAAAGGGAGTGCAAAAGTGCCACAACATGGTTGCTTGCACGACTTTTTCCTTGGCAAGAAGCTTAACACCAGGCTGATTTCCCTTCCCAGGGTTACTGTAAGGTTTAGGCCTAGGGCTAGGATTTTTAAAACTAGGAAGCCCTTAGATCCGGGCACACTGCAGCTGTTCAAGGCATCCCAAGGGGAGTACAAAAGTGCAACAACATGGCAGCTTTCACAGCTTTTTCCTTGTCACCATCCCTATACCTAGGCTGATTTATCTGCCTAGGGTGAGGGTTAGGGTTCAGCCTAGGGCTTGGAGTTTTTTAACCAGGAAGCCCTGAGTTCCAGGCTTACTGCATCTGCCAAAGGCATCCCAAAGGGAGTGCAAAAGTGCCACAACATGGCTGCTTTCACAGCTTTTCCCTTAGGAAGAACCCTAATACCCGGCTGATTTACCTTCCTAGGGTTACTGTTAGGCTTAGGCCTAGGACTTTTAAAACCAGGAAGCCCTGGGCTCCAGGCACTCTGCAGCTGCGAAAGGCATCCCAAGGGGAGCGCAAAAGTGACACAACTTGGCTGCCACCACTGATATTTCCATGAGACCATCCCGAACCATAGGCTGATTTTCCTTCCTAGGGTTAAGCTTTGAGTTACGCCTAGGGTAAGGGTTCTATTAACCAGAAAGCCCTGAGTTCCAAGAACACAGCAGCTGCGAAGGACTACCCAAGAAGAGCGCAAAAGTACCACAACATGCCTGCCTCCACAGCTTTTTCCTTGGGGACATGCCTAATTCCTGGCTGATTTGCCTTTCTCGTCTTAGGGTTGGGGTTCGGCCTAGGGCTAGGATTTTTTTAACTAGGAAGCCCTGAGTTCCAGGCTTACTGCATCTGCCTAAAGCATCCCAAAGGGAGTGCAGAACTGCCAAAACATGGCTGCTTTCACGGCTTTTCCCTTAGGAAGAACCCTAATACACGGCTGATTTACCTTCCTAGGGTTACTGTTAGGCTTAGGCCTAGGACTTTTAAAACCAGGAAGCCCTGGGCTCCAGGCACTCTGCAGCTGCGAAAGGCATCCCAAGGGGAGCGCAAAAGTGACACAACTTGGCTGCCACCACTGATATTTCCATGAGACCATCCCGAACCATAGGCTGATTTTCCTTCCTACGGTTAAGGTTTGAGTTACGCCTAGGGTAAGGGTTCTATTAACCAGAAAGCCCTGAGTTCCAAGAACACAGCAGCTGCGAAGGACTACCCAAGAAGAGCGCAAAAGTACCACAACGTGCCTGCCTCCACAGCTTTTTCCTTGGGGACATGCCTAATTCCTGGCTGATTTGCCTTTCTCGTCTTAGGGTTGGGGTTCGGCCTAGGGCTAGGACTTTTAAAATCAGGAAGCCCTGAGTTCCAGGCACACTGGAGCTGTGAAAGGCATCCAAAAGGGAGTGCAAAAGTGCCACAACATGGCTGCTTTCACGGCTTTTTCCTTGGCAAGAAGCCTAACACCAGGCTGATTTCCCTTCCCAGGGTTACTGTAAGGCTTAGGCCTAGGGCTAGGATTTCTAAAACTAGGAAGCCCTTAGTTCCAGGCTCACTGCAGCTGTTCAAGGCATCCCAAGGGGAGTACAAAAGTGCAACAACATGGCAGCTTTCACAGCTTTTTCCTTGGCACCATCCCTATACCTAGGCTGATTTATCTGCCTAGGGTTAGGGTTAGGCTTCAGCCTAGGTCTTGGAGTTTTTTAATCAGGAAGCCCTGAGTTCCAGGCTTACTGCATCTGCCAAAGGCATCCCAAAGGGAGTGCAGAAGTGCCACAACATGGCTGCTTTCACGGCTTTTCCCTTAGGAAGAACCCTAATACACGGCTGATTTACCTTCCTAGGGTTACTGTTAGGCTTAGGCCTAGGACTTTTAAAACCAGGAAGCCCTGGGCTCCAGGCACTCTGCAGCTGCGAAAGGCATCCCAAGGGGAGCGCAAAAGTGACACAACTTGGCTGCCACCACTGATATTTCCATGAGACCATCCCGAACCATAGGCTGATTTTCCTTCCTAGGGTTAAGGTTTGAGTTACGCCTAGGGTAAGGGTTCTATTAACCAGAAAGCCCTGAGTTCCAAGAACACAGCAGCTGCGAAGGACTACCCCAGAAGAGCGCAAAAGTACCACAACGTGCCTGCCTCCACAGCTTTTTCCTTGGGGACATGCCTAATTCCTGGCTGATTTGCCTTTCTCGTCTTAGGGTTGGGGTTCGGCCTAGGGCTAGGATTTTTTTAACTAGGAAGCCCTGAGTTCCAGGCTTACTGCATCTGCCTAAAGCATCCCAAAGGGAGTGCAGAAGTGCCACAACATGGCTGCTTTCACGGCTTTTCCCTTAGGAAGAACCCTAATACGCGGCTGATTTACCTTCCTAGGGTTACTGTTAGGCTTAGGCCTAGGACCTTTAAAACCAGGAAGCCCTGGGCTCCAGGCACATGCAGCTGTTCAAGGCATCCCAAGAGGGCTGCAGAAGTGACACAACTTGGCTGCCTCTGCTGCTATTCTCATGAGACCATCCCGAACCTTAGGCTGATTTTCCTTCCTAGGGTTAAGGTTTGAGTTACGCCTCGGGTAAGGGTTCTATTAACCAGAAAGCCCTGAGTTCCAAGAACACAGCTGCTGCGAAGGACTACCCAAGAAGAGCGCAAAAGTACCACAACGTGCCTGCCTCCACAGCTTTTTCCTTGGGGACATGCCTAATTCCTGGCTGATTTGCCTTTCTCGTCTTAGGGTTGGGGTTCGGCCTAGGGCTAGGATTTTTTTAACTAGGAAGCCCTGAGTTCCAGGCTTACTGCATCTGCCTAAAGCATCCCAAAGGGAGTGCAGAACTGCCAAAACATGGCTGCTTTCACGGCTTTTCCCTTAGGAAGAACCCTAATACACGGCTGATTTACCTTCCTAGGGTTACTGTTAGGCTTAGGCCTAGGACTTTTAAAACCAGGAAGCCCTGGGCTCCAGGCACTCTGCAGCTGCGAAAGGCATCCCAAGGGGAGCGCAAAAGTGACACAACTTGGCTGCCACCACTGATATTTCCATGAGACCATCCCGAACCATAGGCTGATTTTCCTTCCTACGGTTAAGGTTTGAGTTACGCCTAGGGTAAGGGTTCTATTAACCAGAAAGCCCTGAGTTCCAAGAACACAGCAGCTGCGAAGGACTACCCAAGAAGAGCGCAAAAGTACCACAACGTGCCTGCCTCCACAGCTTTTTCCTTGGGGACATGCCTAATTCCTGGCTGATTTGCCTTTCTCGTCTTAGGGTTGGGGTTCGGCCTAGGGCTAGGACTTTTAAAATCAGGAAGCCCTGAGTTCCAGGCACACTGGAGCTGTGAAAGGCATCCAAAAGGGAGTGCAAAAGTGCCACAACATGGCTGCTTTCACGGCTTTTTGCTTGGCAAGAAGCCTAACACCAGGCTGATTTCCCTTCCCAGGGTTACTGTAAGGCTTAGGCCTAGGGCTAGGATTTCTAAAACTAGGAAGCCCTTAGTTCCAGGCTCACTGCAGCTGTTCAAGGCATCCCAAGGGGAGTACAAAAGTGCAACAACATGGCAGCTTTCACAGCTTTTTCCTTGGCACCATCCCTATACCTAGGCTGATTTATCTGCCTAGGGTTAGGGTTAGGCTTCAGCCTAGGTCTTGGAGTTTTTTAATCAGGAAGCCCTGAGTTCCAGGCTTACTGCATCTGCCAAAGGCATCCCAAAGGGAGTGCAGAAGTGCCACAACATGGCTGCTTTCACGGCTTTTCCCTTAGGAAGAACCCTAATACACGGCTGATTTACCTTCCTAGGGTTACTGTTAGGCTTAGGCCTAGGACTTTTAAAACCAGGAAGCCCTGGGCTCCAGGCACTCTGCAGCTGCGAAAGGCATCCCAAGGGGAGCGCAAAAGTGACACAACTTGGCTGCCACCACTGATATTTCCATGAGACCATCCCGAACCATAGGCTGATTTTCCTTCCTAGGGTTAAGGTTTGAGTTACGCCTAGGGTAAGGGTTCTATTAACCAGAAAGCCCTGAGTTCCAAGAACACAGCAGCTGCGAAGGACTACCCCAGAAGAGCGCAAAAGTACCACAACGTGCCTGCCTCCACAGCTTTTTCCTTGGGGACATGCCTAATTCCTGGCTGATTTGCCTTTCTCGTCTTAGGGTTGGGGTTCGGCCTAGGGCTAGGATTTTTTTAACTAGGAAGCCCTGAGTTCCAGGCTTACTGCATCTGCCTAAAGCATCCCAAAGGGAGTGCAGAAGTGCCACAACATGGCTGCTTTCACGGCTTTTCCCTTAGGAAGAACCCTAATACGCGGCTGATTTACCTTCCTAGGGTTACTGTTAGGCTTAGGCCTAGGACCTTTAAAACCAGGAAGCCCTGGGCTCCAGGCACATGCAGCTGTTCAAGGCATCCCAAGAGGGCTGCAGAAGTGACACAACTTGGCTGCCTCTGCTGCTATTCTCATGAGACCATCCCGAACCTTAGGCTGATTTTCCTTCCTAGGGTTAAGGTTTGAGTTACGCCTCGGGTAAGGGTTCTATTAACCAGAAAGCCCTGAGTTCCAAGAACACAGCTGCTGCGAAGGACTACCCAAGAAGAGCGCAAAAGTACCACAACGTGCCTGCCTCCACAGCTTTTTCCTTGGGGACATGCCTAATTCCTGGCTGATTTGCCTTTCTCGTCTTAGGGTTGGGGTTCGGCCTAGGGCTAGGATTTTTAAAATCAGGAAGCCCTGAGTTCCAGGCACACTGGAGCTGTGAAAGGCATCCAAAAGGGAGTGCAAAAGTGCCACAACATGGTTTCTTTCACGACTTTTTCCTTGGCAAGAAGCTTAACACCAGGCTGATTTCCCTTCCCAGGGTTACTGTAAGGTTTAGGCCTAGGGCTAGGATTTTTAAAACTAGGAAGCCCTTAGATCCGGGCACACTGCAGCTGTTCAAGGCATCCCAAGGGGAGTACAAAAGTGCAACAACATGGCAGCTTTCACAGCTTTTTCCTTGTCACCATCCCTATACCTAGGCTGATTTATCTGCCTAGGGTGAGGGTTAGGGTTCAGCCTAGGGCTTGGAGTTTTTTAACCAGGAAGCCCTGAGTTCCAGGCTTACTGCATCTGCCAAAGGCATCCCAAAGGGAGTGCAAAAGTGCCACAACATGGCTGCTTTCACAGCTTTTCCCTTAGGAAGAACCCTAATACCCGGCTGATTTACCTTCCTAGGGTTACTGTTAGGCTTAGGCCTAGGACTTTTAAAACCAGGAAGCCCTGGGCTCCAGGCACTCTGCAGCTGCGAAAGGCATCCCAAGGGGAGCGCAAAAGTGGCACAACTTGGCTGCCACCACTGATATTTCCATGAGACCATCCCGAACCATAGGCTGATTTTCCTTCCTAGGGTTAAGCTTTGAGTTACGCCTAGGGTAAGGCTTCTATTAACCAGAAAGCCCTGAGTTCCAAGAACACAGCAGCTGCGAAGGACTACCCAAGAAGAGCGCAAAAGTACCACAACATGCCTGCCTCCACAGCTTTTTCCTTGGGGACATGCCTAATTCCTGGCTGATTTGCCTTTCTCGTCTTAGGGTTGGGGTTCGGCCTAGGGCTAGGATTTTTTTAACTAGGAAGCCCTGAGTTCCAGGCTTACTGCATCTGCCTAAAGCATCCCAAAGGGAGTGCAGAACTGCCACAACATGGCTGCTTTCACGGCTTTTCCCTTAGGAAGAACCCTAATACACGGCTGATTTACCTTCCTAGGGTTACTGTTAGGCTTAGGCCTAGGACTTTTAAAACCAGGAAGCCCTGGGCTCCAGGCACTCTGCAGCTGCGAAAGGCATCCCAAGGGGAGCGCAAAAGTGACACAACTTGGCTGCCACCACTGATATTTCCATGAGACCATCCCGAACCATAGGCTGATTTTCCTTCCTAGGGTTAAGGTTTGAGTTACGCCTAGGGTAAGGGTTCTATTAACCAGAAAGCCCTGAGTTCCAAGAACACAGCAGCTGCGAAGGACTACCCAAGAAGAGCGCAAAAGTACCACAACGTGCCTGCCTCCACAGCTTTTTCCTTGGGGACATGCCTAATTCCTGGCTGATTTGCCTTTCTCGTCTTAGGGTTGGGGTTCGGCCTAGGGCTAGGACTTTTAAAATCAGGAAGCCCTGAGTTCCAGGCACACTGGAGCTGTGAAAGGCATCCAAAAGGGAGTGCAAAAGTGCCACAACATGGCTGCTTTCACGGCTTTTTCCTTGGCAAGAAGCCTAACACCAGGCTGATTTCCCTTCCCAGGGTTACTGTTAGGCTTAGGCCTAGGGCTAGGATTTTTAAAACTAGGAAGCCCTTAGATCCAGGCACACTGCAGATGTTCAAGGCATCCCAAGGGGAGTAAAAAAGTGCAACAACATGGCAGCTTTCACAGCTTTTTCCTTGGCACTATCCCTATACCTAGGCTTATTTATCTGCCTAGGGTTAGGGTTAGGCTTCAGCCTAGGGCTTGGAGTTTTTTAACCAGGAAGCCCTGAGTTCCAGGCTTACTGCATCTGCCAAAGGCATCCCAAAGGGAGTGCAGAAGTGCCACAACATGGCTGCTTTCACGGCTTTTCCCTTAGGAAGAACCCTAATACACGGCTGATTTACCTTCCTAGGGTTACTGTTAGGCTTAGGCCTAGGACTTTTAAAACCAGGAAGCCCTGGGCTCCAGGCACTCTGCAGCTGCGAAAGGCATCCCAAGGGGAGCGCAAAAGTGACACAACTTGGCTGCCACCACTGATATTTCCATGAGACCATCCCGAACCATAGGCTGATTTTCCTTCCTAGGGTTAAGGTTTGAGTTACGCCTAGGGTAAGGGTTCTATTAACCAGAAAGCCCTGAGTTCCAAGAACACAGCAGCTGCGAAGGACTACCCAAGAAGAGCGCAAAAGTACCACAACGTGCCTGCCTCCACAGCTTTTTCCTTGGGGACATGCCTAATTCCTGGCTGATTTGCCTTTCTCGTCTTAGGGTTGGGGTTCGGCCTAGGGCTAGGATTTTTTTAACTAGGAAGCCCTGAGTTCCAGGCTTACTGCATCTGCCTAAAGCATCCCAAAGGGAGTGCAGAAGTGCCACAACATGGCTGCTTTCACGGCTTTTCCCTTAGGAAGAACCCTAATACGCGGCTGATTTACCTTCCTAGGGTTACTGTTAGGCTTAGGCCTAGGACCTTTAAAACCAGGAAGCCCTGGGCTCCAGGCACATGCAGCTGTTCAAGGCATCCCAAGAGGGCTGCAGAAGTGACACAACTTGGCTGCCTCTGCTGCTATTCTCATGAGACCATCCCGAATCTTAGGCTGATTTTCCTTCCTAGGGTTAAGGTTTGAGTTACGCCTCGGGTAAGGGTTCTATTAACCAGAAAGCCCTGAGTTCCAAGAACACAGCTGCTGCGAAGGACTACCCAAGAAGAGCGCAAAAGTACCACAACGTGCCTGCCTCCACAGCTTTTTCCTTGGGGACATGCCTAATTCCTGGCTGATTTGCCTTTCTCGTCTTAGGGTTGGGGTTCGGCCTAGGGCTAGGATTTTTAAAATCAGGAAGCCCTGAGTTCCAGGCACACTGGAGCTGTGAAAGGCATCCAAAAGGGAGTGCAAAAGTGCCACAACATGGTTGCTTGCACGACTTTTTCCTTGGCAAGAAGCTTAACACCAGGCTGATTTCCCTTCCCAGGGTTACTGTAAGGCTTAGGCCTAGGGCTAGGATTTTTAAAACTAGGAAGCCCTTAGATCCGGGCACACTGCAGCTGTTCAAGGCATCCCAAGGGGAGTACAAAAGTGCAACAACATGGCAGCTTTCACAGCTTTTTCCTTGTCACCATCCCTATACCTAGGCTGATTTATCTGCCTAGGGTTAGGGTTAGGCTTCAGCCTAGGGCTTGGAGTTTTTTAACCAGGAAGCCCTGAGTTCCAGGCTTACTGCATCTGCCAAAGGCATCCCAAAGGGAGTGCAAAAGTGCCACAACATGGCTGCTTTCACAGCTTTTCCCTTAGGAAGAACCCTAATACCCGGCTGATTTACCTTCCTAGGGTTACTGTTAGGCTTAGGCCTAGGACTTTTAAAACCAGGAAGCCCTGGGCTCCAGGCACACTGCAGCTGTTAAAGGCATCCCAAGAGGGCCGCAGAAGTGACACAACTTGGCTGCCTCTGCTTCTATTCTCATGAGACCATCCCGAACCATAGGCTGATTTTCCTTCCTAGGGTTAATGTTTGAGTTTCGCCTAGGGTAAGAGGTCTATTAACCAGAAAGACCTGAGTTCCAAGAACACAGCAGCTGCGAAGGACTACCCAAGAAGAGCGCAAAAGTACCACAACATGCCTGCCTCCACAGCTTTTTCCTTGGGGACATGCCTAATTCCTGCCTGATTTGCCTTTCTCGTCTTAGGGTTGGGGTTCGGCCTAGGGCTAGGATTTTTTTAACTAGGAAGCCCTGAGTTCCAGGCTTACTGCATCTGCCAAAGGCATCCCAAAGGGAGTGCAGAAGTGCCACAACATGGCTGCTTTCACGGCTTTTCCCTTAGGAAGAACCCTAATACGCGGCTGATTTACCTTCCTAGGGTTACTGTTAGGCTTAGGCCTAGGACTTTTAAAACCAGGAAGCCCTGGGCTCCAGGCACACTGCAGCTGCGAAAGGCATCCCAAGGGGAGCGCAAAAGTGACACAACTTGGCTGCCACCACTGATATTTCCATGAGACCATCTCGAACCATAGGCGGATTTTCCTTCCTAGGGTTAAGGTTTGAGTTACGCCTAGGGTAAGGGTTCTATTAACCAGAAAGCCCTGAGTTCCAAGAACACAGCAGCTGCGAAGGACTAGCCAAGAAGAGCGCAAAAGTACCACAACATGCCTGCGTCGATAGCTTTTTCCTTGGGGACATGCCTAATTCCTGGCTGATTTGCCTTTCTCGTCTTAGGGTTGGCGTTCGGCCTAGGGCTAGGACTTTTAAAATCAGGAAGCCCTGAGTTCCAGGCACACTGGAGCTGTGAAAGGCATCCAAAAGGGAGTGCAAAAGTGCCACAACATGGCTGCTTTCACGGCTTTTTCCTTGGCAAGAAGCCTAACACCAGGCTGATTTCCCTTCCCAGGGTTATTGTAAGCCTTAGGCCTAGGGCTAGGATTTCTAAAACTAGGAAGCCCTTAGTTCCAGGCTCACTGCAGCTGTTCAAGGCATCCCAAGGGGAGTACAAAAGTGCAACAACATGGCAGCTTTCACAGTTTTTTCCTTGGCACCATCCCTATACCTAGGCTGATTTATCTGCCTAGGGTTAGGGTTAGGCTTTGGCCTAGGGCTAGGATTTTTTTAACTAGGAAGCCCTGAGTTCCAGGCTTACTGCATCTTCCAAAGGCATCCCAAAGGGAGTGCAGAAGTGCCACAACATGGCTGCTTTCACGGCTTTTCCCTTAGGAAGAACCCTAATACGCGGCTGATTTACCTTCCTAGGGTTACTGTTAGGCTTAGGCCTAGGACTTTTAAAACCAGGAAGCCCTGGGCTCCAGGCACACTGCAGCTGCGAAAGGCATCCCAAGGGGAGCGCAAAAGTGACACAACTTGGCTGCCACCACTGATATTTCCATGAGACCATCCCGAACCATAGGCTGATTTTCCTTCCTAGGGTTAAGGTTTGAGTTACGCCTAGGGTAAGGGTTCTATTAACCAGAAAGCCCTGAGTTCCAAGAACACAGCAGCTGCGAAGGACTACCCAAGAAGAGCGCAAAAGTACCACAACATGCCTGCTTCGATAGCTTTTTCCTTGGGGACATGCCTAATTCCTGGCTGATTTGCCTTTCTCGTCTTAGGGTTGGGGTTCGGCCTAGGGCTAGGATTTTTTTAACTAGGAAGCCCTGAGTTCCAGGCTTACTTATCTGCCAAAAGCACCCAAAGGGAGTGCAAAAGTGCCACAACATGGTTGCTTGCACGACTTTTTCCTTGGCAAGAAGCTTAACACCAGGCTGATTTCCCTTCCCAGGGTTACTGTAAGGCTTAGGCCTAGGGCTAGGATTTTTAAAACTAGGAAGCCCTTAGAGCCGGGCACACTGCAGCTGTTCAAGGCATCCCAAGGGGAGTACAAAAGTGCAACAACATGGCAGCTTTCACAGCTTTTTCCTTGTCACCATCCCTATACCTAGGCTGATTTATCTGCCTAGGGTGAGGGTTAGGGTTCAGCCTAGGGCTTGGAGTTTTTTAACCAGGAAGCCCTGAGTTCCAGGCTTACTGCATCTGCCAAAGGCATCCCAAAGGGAGTGCAAAAGTGCCACAACATGGCTGCTTTCACAGCTTTTCCCTTAGGAAGAACCCTAATACCCGGCTGATTTACCTTCCTAGGGTTACTGTTAGGCTTACGCCTAGGACTTTTAAAACCAGGAAGCCCTGGGCTCCAGGCACTCTGCAGCTGCGAAAGGCATCCCAAGGGGAGCGCAAAAGTGACACAACTTGGCTGCCACCACTGATATTTCCATGAGACCATCCCGAACCATAGGCTGATTTTCCTTCCTAGGGTTAAGCTTTGAGTTACGCCTAGGGTAAGGGTTCTATTAACCAGAAAGCCCTGAGTTCCAAGAACACAGCAGCTGCGAAGGACTACCCAAGAAGAGCGCAAAAGTACCACAACATGCCTGCCTCCACAGCTTTTTCCTTGGGGACATGCCTAATTCCTGGCTGATTTGCCTTTCTCGTCTTAGGGTTGGGGTTCGGCCTAGGGCTAGGATTTTTTTAACTAGGAAGCCCTGAGTTCCAGGCTTACTGCATCTGCCTAAAGCATCCCAAAGGGAGTGCAGAACTGCCACAACATGGCTGCTTTCACGGCTTTTCCCTTAGGAAGAACCCTAATACACCGCTGATTTACCTTCCTAGGGTTACTGTTAGGCTTAGGCCTAGGACTTTTAAAACCAGGAAGCCCTGGGCTCCAGGCACTCTGCAGCTGTTCAAGGCATCCCAAGAGGGCTGCAGAAGTGACACAACTTGGCTGCCTCTGCTGCTATTCTCATGAGACCATCCCGAACCTTAGGCTGATTTTCCTTCCTAGGGTTAAGGTTTGAGTTACGCCTCGGGTAAGGGTTCTATTAACCAGAAAGCCCTGAGTTCCAAGAACACAGCAGCTGCGAAGGACTACCCAAGAAGAGCGCAAAAGTACCACAACATGCCTGCCTCCACAGCTTTTTCCTTGGGGACATGCCTAATTCCTGGCTGATTTGCCTTTCTCGTCTTAGGGTTGGGGTTCGGCCTAGGGCTAGGACTTTTAAAATCAGGAAGCCCTGAGTTCCAGGCACACTGGAGCTGTGAAAGGCATCCAAAAGGGAGTGCAAAAGTGCCACAACATGGCTGCTTTCACGGCTTTTTCCTTGGCAAGAAGCCTAACACCAGGCTGATTTCCCTTCCCAGGGTTACTGTTAGGCTTAGGCCTAGGGCTAGGATTTTTAAAACTAGGAAGCCCTTAGATCCAGGCACACTGCAGATGTTCAAGGCATCCCAAGGGGAGTAAAAAAGTGCAACAACATGGCAGCTTTCACAGCTTTTTCCTTGGCACTATCCCTATACCTAGGCTTATTTATCTGCCTAGGGTTAGGGTTAGGCTTCAGCCTAGGGCTTGGAGTTTTTTAACCAGGAAGCCCTGAGTTCCAGGCTTACTGCATCTGCCAAAGGCATCCCAAAGGGAGTGCAGAAGTGCCACAACATGGCTGCTTTCACGGCTTTTCCCTTAGGAAGAACCCTAATACACGGCTGATTTACCTTCCTAGGGTTACTGTTAGGCTTAGGCCTAGGACTTTTAAAACCAGGAAGCCCTGGGCTCCAGGCACTCTGCAGCTGCGAAAGGCATCCCAAGGGGAGCGCAAAAGTGACACAACTTGGCTGCCACCACTGATATTTCCATGAGACCATCCCGAACCATAGGCTGATTTTCCTTCCTAGGGTTAAGGTTTGAGTTACGCCTAGGGTAAGGGTTCTATTAACCAGAAAGCCCTGAGTTCCAAGAACACAGCAGCTGCGAAGGACTACCCAAGAAGAGCGCAAAAGTACCACAACGTGCCTGCCTCCACAGCTTTTTCCTTGGGGACATGCCTAATTCCTGGCTGATTTGCCTTTCTCGTCTTAGGGTTGGGGTTCGGCCTAGGGCTAGGATTTTTTTAACTAGGAAGCCCTGAGTTCCAGGCTTACTGCATCTGCCTAAAGCATCCCAAAGGGAGTGCAGAAGTGCCACAACATGGCTGCTTTCACGGCTTTTCCCTTAGGAAGAACCCTAATACGCGGCTGATTTACCTTCCTAGGGTTACTGTTAGGCTTAGGCCTAGGACCTTTAAAACCAGGAAGCCCTGGGCTCCAGGCACATGCAGCTGTTCAAGGCATCCCAAGAGGGCTGCAGAAGTGACACAACTTGGCTGCCTCTGCTGCTATTCTCATGAGACCATCCCGAATCTTAGGCTGATTTTCCTTCCTAGGGTTAAGGTTTGAGTTACGCCTCGGGTAAGGGTTCTATTAACCAGAAAGCCCTGAGTTCCAAGAACACAGCTGCTGCGAAGGACTACCCAAGAAGAGCGCAAAAGTACCACAACGTGCCTGCCTCCACAGCTTTTTCCTTGGGGACATGCCTAATTCCTGGCTGATTTGCCTTTCTCGTCTTAGGGTTGGGGTTCGGCCTAGGGCTAGGATTTTTAAAATCAGGAAGCCCTGAGTTCCAGGCACACTGGAGCTGTGAAAGGCATCCAAAAGGGAGTGCAAAAGTGCCACAACATGGTTGCTTGCACGACTTTTTCCTTGGCAAGAAGCTTAACACCAGGCTGATTTCCCTTCCCAGGGTTACTGTAAGGCTTAGGCCTAGGGCTAGGATTTTTAAAACTAGGAAGCCCTTAGATCCGGGCACACTGCAGCTGTTCAAGGCATCCCAAGGGGAGTACAAAAGTGCAACAACATGGCAGCTTTCACAGCTTTTTCCTTGTCACCATCCCTATACCTAGGCTGATTTATCTGCCTAGGGTTAGGGTTAGGCTTCAGCCTAGGGCTTGGAGTTTTTTAACCAGGAAGCCCTGAGTTCCAGGCTTACTGCATCTGCCAAAGGCATCCCAAAGGGAGTGCAAAAGTGCCACAACATGGCTGCTTTCACAGCTTTTCCCTTAGGAAGAACCCTAATACCCGGCTGATTTACCTTCCTAGGGTTACTGTTAGGCTTAGGCCTAGGACTTTTAAAACCAGGAAGCCCTGGGCTCCAGGCACACTGCAGCTGTTAAAGGCATCCCAAGAGGGCCGCAGAAGTGACACAACTTGGCTGCCTCTGCTTCTATTCTCATGAGACCATCCCGAACCATAGGCTGATTTTCCTTCCTAGGGTTAATGTTTGAGTTTCGCCTAGGGTAAGAGGTCTATTAACCAGAAAGACCTGAGTTCCAAGAACACAGCAGCTGCGAAGGACTACCCAAGAAGAGCGCAAAAGTACCACAACATGCCTGCCTCCACAGCTTTTTCCTTGGGGACATGCCTAATTCCTGCCTGATTTGCCTTTCTCGTCTTAGGGTTGGGGTTCGGCCTAGGGCTAGGATTTTTTTAACTAGGAAGCCCTGAGTTCCAGGCTTACTGCATCTGCCAAAGGCATCCCAAAGGGAGTGCAGAAGTGCCACAACATGGCTGCTTTCACGGCTTTTCCCTTAGGAAGAACCCTAATACGCGGCTGATTTACCTTCCTAGGGTTACTGTTAGGCTTAGGCCTAGGACTTTTAAAACCAGGAAGCCCTGGGCTCCAGGCACACTGCAGCTGCGAAAGGCATCCCAAGGGGAGCGCAAAAGTGACACAACTTGGCTGCCACCACTGATATTTCCATGAGACCATCTCGAACCATAGGCGGATTTTCCTTCCTAGGGTTAAGGTTTGAGTTACGCCTAGGGTAAGGGTTCTATTAACCAGAAAGCCCTGAGTTCCAAGAACACAGCAGCTGCGAAGGACTAGCCAAGAAGAGCGCAAAAGTACCACAACATGCCTGCGTCGATAGCTTTTTCCTTGGGGACATGCCTAATTCCTGGCTGATTTGCCTTTCTCGTCTTAGGGTTGGCGTTCGGCCTAGGGCTAGGACTTTTAAAATCAGGAAGCCCTGAGTTCCAGGCACACTGGAGCTGTGAAAGGCATCCAAAAGGGAGTGCAAAAGTGCCACAACATGGCTGCTTTCACGGCTTTTTCCTTGGCAAGAAGCCTAACACCAGGCTGATTTCCCTTCCCAGGGTTATTGTAAGCCTTAGGCCTAGGGCTAGGATTTCTAAAACTAGGAAGCCCTTAGTTCCAGGCTCACTGCAGCTGTTCAAGGCATCCCAAGGGGAGTACAAAAGTGCAACAACATGGCAGCTTTCACAGTTTTTTCCTTGGCACCATCCCTATACCTAGGCTGATTTATCTGCCTAGGGTTAGGGTTAGGCTTTGGCCTAGGGCTAGGATTTTTTTAACTAGGAAGCCCTGAGTTCCAGGCTTACTGCATCTTCCAAAGGCATCCCAAAGGGAGTGCAGAAGTGCCACAACATGGCTGCTTTCACGGCTTTTCCCTTAGGAAGAACCCTAATACGCGGCTGATTTACCTTCCTAGGGTTACTGTTAGGCTTAGGCCTAGGACTTTTAAAACCAGGAAGCCCTGGGCTCCAGGCACACTGCAGCTGCGAAAGGCATCCCAAGGGGAGCGCAAAAGTGACACAACTTGGCTGCCACCACTGATATTTCCATGAGACCATCCCGAACCATAGGCTGATTTTCCTTCCTAGGGTTAAGGTTTGAGTTACGCCTAGGGTAAGGGTTCTATTAACCAGAAAGCCCTGAGTTCCAAGAACACAGCAGCTGCGAAGGACTACCCAAGAAGAGCGCAAAAGTACCACAACATGCCTGCTTCGATAGCTTTTTCCTTGGGGACATGCCTAATTCCTGGCTGATTTGCCTTTCTCGTCTTAGGGTTGGGGTTCGGCCTAGGGCTAGGATTTTTTTAACTAGGAAGCCCTGAGTTCCAGGCTTACTTATCTGCCAAAAGCACCCAAAGGGAGTGCAAAAGTGCCACAACATGGTTGCTTGCACGACTTTTTCCTTGGCAAGAAGCTTAACACCAGGCTGATTTCCCTTCCCAGGGTTACTGTAAGGCTTAGGCCTAGGGCTAGGATTTTTAAAACTAGGAAGCCCTTAGAGCCGGGCACACTGCAGCTGTTCAAGGCATCCCAAGGGGAGTACAAAAGTGCAACAACATGGCAGCTTTCACAGCTTTTTCCTTGTCACCATCCCTATACCTAGGCTGATTTATCTGCCTAGGGTGAGGGTTAGGGTTCAGCCTAGGGCTTGGAGTTTTTTAACCAGGAAGCCCTGAGTTCCAGGCTTACTGCATCTGCCAAAGGCATCCCAAAGGGAGTGCAAAAGTGCCACAACATGGCTGCTTTCACAGCTTTTCCCTTAGGAAGAACCCTAATACCCGGCTGATTTACCTTCCTAGGGTTACTGTTAGGCTTACGCCTAGGACTTTTAAAACCAGGAAGCCCTGGGCTCCAGGCACTCTGCAGCTGCGAAAGGCATCCCAAGGGGAGCGCAAAAGTGACACAACTTGGCTGCCACCACTGATATTTCCATGAGACCATCCCGAACCATAGGCTGATTTTCCTTCCTAGGGTTAAGCTTTGAGTTACGCCTAGGGTAAGGGTTCTATTAACCAGAAAGCCCTGAGTTCCAAGAACACAGCAGCTGCGAAGGACTACCCAAGAAGAGCGCAAAAGTACCACAACATGCCTGCCTCCACAGCTTTTTCCTTGGGGACATGCCTAATTCCTGGCTGATTTGCCTTTCTCGTCTTAGGGTTGGGGTTCGGCCTAGGGCTAGGATTTTTTTAACTAGGAAGCCCTGAGTTCCAGGCTTACTGCATCTGCCTAAAGCATCCCAAAGGGAGTGCAGAACTGCCACAACATGGCTGCTTTCACGGCTTTTCCCTTAGGAAGAACCCTAATACACCGCTGATTTACCTTCCTAGGGTTACTGTTAGGCTTAGGCCTAGGACTTTTAAAACCAGGAAGCCCTGGGCTCCAGGCACTCTGCAGCTGTTCAAGGCATCCCAAGAGGGCTGCAGAAGTGACACAACTTGGCTGCCTCTGCTGCTATTCTCATGAGACCATCCCGAACCTTAGGCTGATTTTCCTTCCTAGGGTTAAGGTTTGAGTTACGCCTCGGGTAAGGGTTCTATTAACCAGAAAGCCCTGAGTTCCAAGAACACAGCAGCTGCGAAGGACTACCCAAAAAGAGCGCAAAAGTACCACAACATGCCTGCCTCCACAGCTTTTTCCTTGGGGACATGCCTAATTCCTGCCTGATTTGCCTTTCTCGTCTTAGGGTTGGGGTTCGGCCTAGGGCTAGGATTTTTTTAACTAGGAAGCCCTGAGTTCCAGGCTTACTGCATCTGCCAAAGGCATCCCAAAGGGAGTGCAGAAGTGCCACAACATGGCTGCTTTCACGGCTTTTCCCTTAGGAAGAACCCTAATACGCGGCTGATTTACCTTCCTAGGGTTACTGTTAGGCTTAGGCCTAGGACTTTTAAAACCAGGAAGCCCTGGGCTCCAGGCACACTGCAGCTGCGAAAGGCATCCCAAGGGGAGCGCAAAAGTGACACAACTTGGCTGCCACCACTGATATTTCCATGAGAACATCCCGAACCATAGGCTGATTTTCCTTCCTAGGGTTAAGGTTTGAGTTACGCCTAGGGTAAGGGTTCTATTAACCAGAAAGCCCTGAGTTCCAAGAACACAGCAGCTGCGAAGGACTAGCCAAGAAGAGCGCAAAAGTACCACAACATGCCTGCGACGATAGCTTTTTCCTTGGGGACATGCCTAATTCCTGGCTGATTTGCCTTTCTCGTCTTAGGGTTGGCGTTCGGCCTAGGGCTAGGATTTTTTTAACTAGGAAGCCCTGAGTTCCAGGCTTACTGCATCTGCCAAAGGCATCCCAAAGGGAGTGCAGAAGTGCCACAACATGGCTGCTTTCACGGCTTTTCCCTTAGGAAGAACCCTAATACGCGGCTGATTTACCTTCCTAGGGTTACTGTTAGGCTTAGGCCTAGGACTTTTAAAACCAGGAAGCCCTGGGCTCCAGGCACACTGCAGCTGTTCAAGGCATCCCAAGGGGAGTACTAAAGCACCACAACATGGCAGCTTTCACAGCTTTTTCCTTGGCACCATCCCTATACCTAGGCTGATTTATCTGCCTAGGGTTAGGGTTAGGGTTCAGCCTAGGGCTTGGAGTTTTTTAACCAGGAAGCCCTGAGTTCCAGGCTTACTGCATCTGCCAAATGCATCCCAAAGGGAGTGCAAAAGTGCCACAACATGGCTGCTTTTACGGCTTTTCCCTTAGGAAGAACCCTAATACGCGGCTGATTTACCTTCCTAGGGTTACTGTTAGGCTTAGGCCTAGGACTTTTAAAACCAGGAAGCCCTGGGCTCCAGGCACACTGCAGCTGTTCAAGGCATCCCAAGGGGAGTACTAAAGCACCACAACATGGCAGCTTTCACAGCTTTTTCCTTGGCACCATCCCTATACATAGGCTGATTTATCTGCCTAGGGTTAGGGTTAGGGTTCAGCCTAGGGCTTGGAGTTTTTTAACCAGGAAGCCCTGAGTTCCAGGCTTACTGCATCTGCCAAATGCATCCCAAAGGGAGTGCAAAAGTGCCACAACATGGCTGCTTTCACGGCTTTTCCCTTAGGAAGAACCCTAATACGCGGCTGATTTACCTTCCTAGGGTTACTGTTAGGCTTAGGCCTAGGACTTTTAAAACCAGGAAGCCCTGGGCTCCAGGCACTCTGCAGCTGTGAAAGGCATCCCAAGGGGAGCGCAAAAGTGCCGCAACTTGGCTGCCACCACTGATATTTCCATGAGACCATCCCGAACCATAGGCTGATTTTCCTTCCTAGGGTTAAGGTTTGAGTTACGCCTAGGGTAAGGGTTCTATTAACCAGAAAGCCCTGAGTTCCAAGAACACAGCAGCTGCGAAGGACTAGCCAAGAAGAGCGCAAAAGTACCACAACATGCCTGCGTCGATAGCTTTTTCCTTGGGGACATGCCTAATTCCTGGCTGATTTGCCTTTCTCGTCTTAGGTTTGGGGTTCGGCCTAGGGCTAGGATTTTTAAAATCAGGAAGCCCTGAGTTCCAGGCACACTGGAGCTGTGAAAGTCATCCAAAAGGGAGTGCAAAAGTGCCACAACATGGCTGCTTTCACGGCTTTTTCCTTGGCAAGAAGCCTAACACCAGGCTGATTTCCATTCCCATGGTTACTGTAAGGCTTAGGCCTAGGGCGAGGATTTCTAAAACTAGGAAGCCCTTAGTTCCAGGCTCACTGCAGCTGTTCAAGGCATCCCAAGGGGAGTACAAAAGTGCAACAACATGGCAGCTTTCACAGCTTTTTCCTTGGCACCATCCCTATACCTAGGCTGATTTATCTGCCTAGGGTTAGGGTTAGGCTTCAGCCTAGGTCTTGGAGTTTTTTAACCAGGAAGCCCTGAGTTCCAGGCTTACTGCATCTGCCAAAGGCATCCCAAAGGGAGTGCAGAAGTGCCACAACATGGCTGCTTTCACGGCTTTTCCCTTAGGAAGAACCCTAATACCCGGCTGATTTACCTTCCTAGGGTTACTGTTAGGCTTAGGCCTAGGACTTTTAAAACCAGGAAGCCCTGGGCTCCAGGCACACTGCAGCTGCGAAAGGCATCCCAAGGGGAGCGCAAAAGTGACACAACTTGGCTGCCACCACTGATATTTCCATGAGACGATCCCAAATCATAGGCTGATTTTCCTTCCTAGGATTAAGGTTTGAGTTATGCCTAGGGTAAGGGTTCTATTAACCAGAAAGCCCTGAGTTCCAAGAACACAGCAGCTGCGAAGGACTACCCAAGAAGAGCGCAAAAGTACCACAACATGCCTGCCTCCACAGCTTTTTCCTTGGGGACATGCCTAATTCCTGGCTGATTTGCCTTTCTCGTCTTAGGGTTGGGGTTCGGCCTAGGGCTAGGATTTTTTTAACTAGGAAGCCCTGAGTTCCAGGCTTACTGCATCTGCCAAAGGCATCCCAAAGGGAGTGCAGAAGTGCAACATGGCTGCTTTCACGGCTTTTCCCTTAGGAAGAACCCTAATACGCGGCTGATTTACATTCCTAGGGTTACTGTTAGGCTTAGGCCTAGGACTTTTAAAACCAGGAAGCCCTGGGCTCCAGGCACACTGCAGCTGCGAAAGGCATCCCAAGGGGAGTACAAAAGTGCAACAACATGGCAGCTTCCACAGCTTTTTCCTTGCCACCATCCCTATACCTAGGCTGATTTATCTGACTAGGGTTAGGGTTAGGCTTCAGCCTAGGGCTTGGAGTTTTTTAACCAGGAAGCCCTGAGTTCCAGGCTTACTGCATCTGCCAAAGGCATCCCAAAGGGAGTGCAGAAGTGCCACAACATGGCTGCTTTCACGGCTTTTCCCTTAGGAAGAACCCTAATACGCGGCTGATTTACCTTCCTAGGGTTACTGTTAGGCTTAGGCCTAGGACTTTTAAAACCAGGAAGCCCTGGGCTCCATGCACATGTTGATGCGAAAGGCATCCCAAGAGGGCCGCAGAAGTGACACAACTTGGCTGCCTCTGCTTCTATTCTCATGAGACCATCCTGAACCATAGGCTGATTTTCCTTCCTAGGCTTAAGGTTTGAGTTACGCCTCGGGTAAGGGGCTAGTATTTTTAAAACTAGGAAGCCCTTAGATCCAGGCACACTGCAGCTGTTCAAGGCATCCCAAGGGGAGTACAAAAGTGCAACAACATGGCAGCTTTCACAGCTTTTTCCTTGGCACTATCCCTAAACCTAGGCTGATTTATCTGCCTAGGGTTAGGGTTAGGCTTCAGCCTAGGGCTTGGAGTTTTTTAACCAGGAAGCCCTGAGTTCCAGGCTTACTGCATCTGCCAAAGGCATCCCAAAGGGAGTGCAGAAGTGCCACAACATGGCTGCTTTCACAGCTTTTCCCTTAGGAAGAACCCTAATACCTGGCTGATTTACCTTCCTAGGTTTACTGTAAGGTTTAGACCTAGGACTTTTAAAACCAGGAAGCCCTGGGCTTCAGGCACACTGCAGCTGTTAAAGGCATCCGAAGAGGCGCGCAGAAGTGACACATCTTGGCTGCCTCTGCTTCTATTCTCATGAGACCATCCCGAACCATAGGCTGATTTTCCTTCCTAGGGTTAATGTTTGAGTTTCGCCTAGGGTAAGAGATCTATTAACCAGAAAGACCTGAGTTCCAAGAACACAGCAGCTGCGAAGGACTACCCAAGAAGAGCGCAAAAGTACCACAACATGCCTGCCTCCACAGCTTTTTCCTTGGGGACATGCCTAATTCCTGCCTGATTTGCCTTTCTCGTCTTAGGCTTGGGGTTCGGCCTAGGGCTAGGATTTTTTTAACTAGGTAGCCCTGAGTTCCAGGCTTACTGCATCTGCCAAAGGCATCCCAAAGGGAGTGCAAAAGTGCCACAACATGGCTGCTTTCACGGCTTTTCCCTTAGGAAGAACCCTAATACGCGGTTGATTTACCTTCCTAGGGTTACTGTTAGGCTTAGGCCTAGGACGTTTAAAACCAGGAAGCCCTGGGCTCCAGGCACATGCAGCTTTTAAAGGAATACCAAGAGGGCCGCAGAAGTGACACAACTTGGCTGCCTCTGCTGCTATTCTCATGAGACCATCCCGAACCATAGGCTGATTTTCCTTCCTAGGGTGAAGGTTTGAGTTACGCCTGGGGTAAGGGTTCTATTAACCAGAAAGCCCTGAGTTCCAAGAACACAGCAGCTGCGAAGGACTACCCCAGAAGAGCGCAAAAGTACCACAACGTGCCTGCCTCCACAGCTTTTTCCTTGGGGACATGCCTAATTCCTGGCTGATTTGCCTTTCTCGTCTTAGGGTTGGGGTTCGGCCTAGGGCTAGGATTTTTTTAACTAGGAAGCCCTGAGTTCCAGGCTTACTGCATCTGCCAAAGGCATCCCAAAGGGAGTGCAGAAGTGCCACAACATGGCTGCTTTCACGGCCTTCCCCTTAAGAAGAACCCTAATACCCAGCTGATTTACCTTCCTAGGGTTACTGTTAGGCTTAGGCCTAGGACTTTTAAAACCAGGAAGCCCTGGTCTCCAGGCACACTGCAGCTGTGAAAGGCATCCCAAGGGGAGCGCAAAAGTGACACAACTTGGCTGCCACCACTGATATTTCCATGAGACCATCCCGAACCATAGGCTGATTTTCCTTCCTAGGGTTAAGGTTTGAGTTACGCCTAGGGTAAGGGTTCTATTAACCAGAAAGCCCTTATTTCCAAGAACACTGCAGCTGAGAAGGACTAGCCAAGAAGAGCGCAAAAGTACCACAACATGCCTGCCTCCACAGCTTTTTCCTTGGGGACATGCCTAATTCCTGGCTGATTTGCCTTTCTCGTCTTAGGGTTGGGGTTCGGCCTAGGGCTAGGACTTTTAAAATCAGGAAGCCCTGAGTTCCAGGCACACTGGAGCTGTGAAAGACATCCAAAAGGGAGTGCAAAAGTGCCACAACATGGTTGCTTTCACGGCTTTTTCCTTGGCAAGAAGCCTAACACCAGGCTGATATCCCTTGCCAGGGTTACTGTTAGGCTTAGGCCTAGGGCTAGGATTTTTAAAACTAGGAAGCCCTTAGATCCAGGCACACTGCAGCTGTTCAAGGCATCCCAAGGGGAGTACAAAAGTGCAACAACATGGCAGCTTTCACAGCTTTTTCCTTGGCACTATCCCTATACCTAGGATGATTTATCTGCCTAGGGTTAGGGTTAGGCTTCAGCCTAGGGCTTGGAGTTTTTTAACCAGGAAGCCCTGAGTTCCAGGCTTACTGCATCTGCCAAAGGCATCCCAAAGGGAGTGCAAAAGTGCCACAACATGGCTGCTTTCACAGCTTTTCCCTTAGGGAGAACCGTAATACCTGGCTGATTTACCTTCCTAAGGTTACTGTTAGGCTTAGACCTAGGACTTTTAAAACCAGGAAACCCTGGGCTTCAGGCACACTGCAGCTGTTAAAGGCATCCCAAGAGGGCCGCAGAAGTGACACAACTTGGCTGCCTCTGCTTCTATTCTCATGAGACCATCCCGAACCATAGGCTGATTTTCCTTCCTAGGGTTAATGTTTGAGTTTCGCCTAGGGTAAGAGGTCTATTAACCAGAAAGCCCTGAGTTCCAAGAACACAGCAGCTGCGAAGGACTACCCCAGAAGAGCGCAAAAGTACCACAACGTGCCTGCCTCCACAGCTTTTTCCTTGGGGACATGCCTAATTCCTGGCTGATTTGCCTTTCTCGTCTTAGGGTTGGGGTTCGGCCTAGGGCTAGGATTTTTTTAACTAGGAAGCCCTGAGTTCCAGGCTTACTGCATCTGCCAAAGGCATCCCAAAGGGAGTGCAGAAGTGCCACAACATGGCTGCTTTCACGGCCTTCCCCTTAAGAAGAACCCTAATACCCAGCTGATTTACCTTCCTAGGGTTACTGTTAGTCTTAGGCCTAGGACTTTTAAAACCAGGAAGCCCTGGGCTCCAGGCACATGCAGCTGTTAAAGGCATCCCAAGAGGGCCGCAGAAGTGACACAACTTGGCTACCTCTGCTGCTATTCTCATGAGACCATCCCGAATCATAGGCTGATTTTCCTTCTTAGGGTTAAGATTTGAGTTACGCCTAGGGTAAGAGTTCTATTAACCAGAAAGACCTGAGTTCTAAGAACACAGCAGCTGCGAAGGACTAGCCAAGAAGAGCGCAAAAGTACCACAACATGCCTGCCTCCACAGCTTTTTCCTTGGGGACATGCCTAATTCCTGGCTGATTTGCCTTTCTCGTCTTAGGGTTGGGGTTCGGCCTAGGGCTAGGATTTTTTTACCTAGGAAGCCCTGAGTTTCAGGCTTACTGCATCTGCCAAAGGCATCCCAAAGGGAGTGCAGAAGTGCAACATGGCTGCTTTCACGGCTTTTCCCTTAGGAAGAACCCTAATACGCGGCTGATTTACATTCCTAGGGTTACTGTTAGGCTTAGGCCTAGGACTTTTAAAACCAGGAAGCCCTGGGCTCCAGGCACACTGCAGCTGCGAAAGGCATCCCAAGGGGAGTACAAAAGTGCAACAACATGGCAGCTTCCACAGCTTTTTCCTTGCCACCATCCCTATACCTAGGCTGATTTATCTGACTAGGGTTAGGGTTAGACTTCAGCCTAGGGCTTGGAATTTTTTAACCAGGAAGCCCTGAGTTCCAGGCTTACTGCATCTGCCAAAGGCATCCCAAAGGGAGTGCAGAAGTGCCACAACATGGCTGCTTTCACGGCTTTTCCCTTAGGAAGAACCCTAATACGCGGCTGATTTACCTTCCTAGGGTTACTGTTAGGCTTAGGCCTAGGACTTTTAAAACCAGGAAGCCCTGGGCTCCAGGCACACTGCAGCTGCGAAAGGCATCCCAAGAGGGCCGCAGAAGTGACACAACTTGGCTGCCTCTGCTTCTATTCTCATGAGACCATCCTGAACCATAGGCTGATTTTCCTTCCTAGGGTTAAGGTTTGAGTTACGCCTCGGGTAAGGGGCTAGTATTTTTAAAACTAGGAAGCCCTTAGATCCAGGCACACTGCAGCTGTTCAAGGCATCCCAAGGGGAGTACAAAAGTGCAACAACATGGCAGCTTTCACAGCTTTTTCCTTGGCACTATCCCTAAACCTAGGCTGATTTATCTGCCTAGGGTGAGGGTTAGGGTTCAGCCTAGGGCTTGGAGTTTTTTAACCAGGAAGCCCTGAGTTCCAGGCTTACTGCATCTGCCAAAGGCATCCCAAAGGGAGTGCAGAAGTGCCACAACATGGCTGCTTTCACAGCTTTTCCCTTAGGAAGAACCCTAATACACGGCTGATTTACCTTCCTAGGGTTACTGTAAGGCTTAGACCTAGGACTTTTAAAACCAGGAAGCCCTGGGCTTCAGGCACACTGCAGCTGTTAAAGGCATCCGAAGAGGGGCGCAGAAGTGACACATCTTGGCTGCCTCTGCTTCTATTCTCATGAGACCATCCCGAACCATAGGCTGATTTTCCTTCCTAGGGTTAATGTTTGAGTTTCGCCTAGGGTAAGAGGTCTATTAACCATAAAGACCTGAGTTCCAAGAACACAGCAGCTGCGAAGGACTACCCAAGAAGAGCGCAAAAGTACCACAACATGCCTGCCTCCACAGCTTTTTCCTTGGGGACATGCCTAATTCCTGGCTGATTTGCCTTTCTCGTCTTAGGGTTGGGGTTCGGCCTAGGGCTAGGATTTTTTTAACTAGGAAGCCCTGAGTTCCAGGCTTACTGCATCTGCCAAAGGCATCCCAAAGGGAGTGCAAAAGTGCCACAACATGGCTGCTTTCACGGCTTTTCCCTTAGGAAGAACCCTAATACGCGGTTGATTTACCTTCCTAGGGTTACTGTTAGGCTTAGGCCTAGGACTTTTAAAACCAGGAAGCCCTGGGCTCCAGGCACATGCAGCTGTTAAAGGAATACCAAGAGGGCCGCAGAAGTGACACAACTTGGCTGCCTCTGCTGCTATTCTCATGAGACCATCCCGAACCATAGGCTGATTTTCCTTCCTAGGGTGAAGGTTTGAGTTACGCCTGGGGTAAGGGTTCTATTAACCAGAAAGCCCTGAGTTCCAAGAACACAGCAGCTGCGAAGGACTACCCAAGAAGAGCGCAAAAGTACCACAACGTGCCTGCCTCCACAGCTTTTTCCTTGGGGACATGCCTAATTCCTGGCTGATTTGCCTTTCTCGTCTTAGGGTTGGGGTTCGGCCTAGGGCTAGGATTTTTTTAACTAGGAAGCCCTGAGTTCCAGGCTTACTGCATCTGCCAAAGGCATCCCAAAGGGAGTGCAGAAGTGCCACAACATGGCTGCTTTCACGGCCTTCCCCTTAAGAAGAACCCTAATACCCAGCTGATTTACCTTCCTAGGGTTACTGTTAGGCTTAGGCCTAGGACTTTTAAAACCAAGAAGCCCTGGTCTCCAGGCACACTGCAGCTGCGAAAGGCATCCCAAGGGGAGCGCAAAAGTGACACAACTTGGCTGCCACCACTGATATTTCCATGAGACCATCCCGAACCATAGGCTGATTTTCCTTCCTAGGGTTAAGGTTTGAGTTACGCCTAGGGTAATTGTTCTATTAAACAGAAAGCCCTTATTTCCAAGAACACTGCAGCTGAGAAGGACTACCCAAGAAGAGCGCAAAAGTACCACAACATGCCTGCCTCCACAGCTTTTTCCTTGGGGACATGCCTAATTCCTGGCTGATTTGCCTTTCTCGTCTTAGGGTTGGGGTTCGGCCTAGGGCTAGGACTTTTAAAATCAGGAAGCCCTGAGTTCCAGGCACACTGGAGCTGTGAAAGACATCCAAAAGGGAGTGCAAAAGTGCCACAACATGGTTTCTTTCACGGCTTTTTCCTTGGCAAGAAGCCTAACACCAGGCTGATATCCCTTGCCAGGGTTACTGTTAGGCTTAGGCCTAGGGCTAGGATTTTAAAAACTAGGAAGCCCTTAGCTCCAGGCACACTGCAGCTGTTCAAGGCATCCCAAGGGGAGTACAAAAGTGCAACAACATGGCAGCTTTCACAGCTTTTTCCTTGGCACTATCCCTAAACCTAGGCTGATTTATCTGCCTAGGGTTAGGGTTAGGCTTCAGCCTAGGGCTTGGAGTTTTTTAACCAGGAAGCCCTGAGTTCCAGGCTTACTGCATCTGCCAAAGGCATCCCAAAGGGAGTGCAGAAGTGCCACAACATGGCTGCTTTCACAGCTTTTCCCTTAGGAAGAACCCTAATACCTGGCTGATTTACCTTCCTAGGTTTACTGTAAGGTTTAGACCTAGGACTTTTAAAACCAGGAAGCCCTGGGCTTCAGGCACACTGCAGCTGTTAAAGGCATCCGAAGAGGGGCGCAGAAGTGACACATCTTGGCTGCCTCTGCTTCTATTCTCATGAGACCATCCCGAACCATAGGCTGATTTTCCTTCCTAGGGTTAATGTTTGAGTTTCGCCTAGGGTAAGAGGTCTATTAACCAGAAAGACCTGAGTTCCAAGAACACAGCAGCTGCGAAGGACTACCCAAGAAGAGCGCAAAAGTACCACAACATGCCTGCCTCCACAGCTTTTTCCTTGGGGACATGCCTAATTCCTGGCTGATTTGCCTTTCTCGTCTTAGGCTTGGGGTTCGGCCTAGGGCTAGGATTTTTTTAACTAGGAAGCCCTGAGTTCCAGGCTTACTGCATCTGCCAAAGGCATCCCAAAGGGAGTGCAAAAGTGCCACAACATGGCTGCTTTCACGGCTTTTCCCTTAGGAAGAACCCTAATACGCGGTTGATTTACCTTCCTAGGGTTACTGTTAGGCTTAGGCCTAGGACTTTTAAAACCAGGAAGCCCTGGGCTCCAGGCACATGCAGCTGTTAAAGGAATACCAAGAGGGCCGCAGAAGTGACACAACTTGGCTGCCTCTGCTGCTATTCTCATGAGACCATCCCGAACCATAGGCTGATTTTCCTTCCTAGGGTGAAGGTTTGAGTTACGCCTGGGGTAAGGGTTCTATTAACCAGAAAGCCCTGAGTTCCAAGAACACAGCAGCTGCGAAGGACTACCCCAGAAGAGCGCAAAAGTACCACAACGTGCCTGCCTCCACAGCTTTTTCCTTGGGGACATGCCTAATTCCTGGCTGATTTGCCTTTCTCGTCTTAGGGTTGGGGTTCGGCCTAGGGCTAGGATTTTTTTAACTAGGAAGCCCTGAGTTCCAGGCTTACTGCATCTGCCAAAGGCATCCCAAAGGGAGTGCAGAAGTGCCACAACATGGCTGCTTTCACGGCCTTCCCCTTAAGAAGAACCCTAATACCCAGCTGATTTACCTTCCTAGGGTTACTGTTAGGCTTAGGCCTAGGACTTTTAAAACCAGGAAGCCCTGGTCTCCAGGCACACTGCAGCTGCGAAAGGCATCCCAAGGGGAGCGCAAAAGTGACACAACTTGGCTGCCACCACTGATATTTCCATGAGACCATCCCGAACCATAGGCTGATTTTCCTTCCTAGGGTTAAGGTTTGAGTTACGCCTAGGGTAAGGGTTCTATTAACCAGAAAGCCCTTATTTCCAAGAACACTGCAGCTGAGAAGGACTAGCCAAGAAGAGCGCAAAAGTACCACAACATGCCTGCCTCCACAGCTTTTTCCTTGGGGACATGCCTAATTCCTGGCTGATTTGCCTTTCTCGTCTTAGGGTTGGGGTTCGGCCTAGGGCTAGGACTTTTAAAATCAGGAAGCCCTGAGTTCCAGGCACACTGGAGCTGTGAAAGACATCCAAAAAGGAGTGCAAAAGTGCCACAACATGGTTGCTTTCACGGCTTTTTCCTTGGCAAGAAGCCTAACACCAGGCTGATATCCCTTGCCAGGGTTACTGTTAGGCTTAGGCCTAGGGCTAGGATTTTTAAAACTAGGAAGCCCTTAGATCCAGGCACACTGCAGCTGTTCAAGGCATCCCAAGGGGAGTACAAAAGTGCAACAACATGGCAGCTTTCACAGCGTTTTCCTTGGCACTATCCCTATACCTAGGCTGATTTATCTGCCTAGGGTTAGGGTTAGGCTTCAGCCTAGGGCTTGGAGTTTTTTAACCAGGAAGCCCTGAGTTCCAGGCTTACTGCATCTGCCAAAGGCATCCCAAAGGGAGTGCAGAAGTGCCACAACATGGCTGCTTTCACAGCTTTTCCCTTAGGAAGAACCCTAATACCTGGCTGATTTACCTTCCTAGGTTTACTGTAAGGCTTAGACCTAGGACTTTTAAAACCAGGAAGCCCTGGGCTCCAGGCACATGCAGCTGCGAAAGGCATCCCAAGAGGGCCGCAGAAGTGACACAACTTGGCTGCCTCTGCTTCTATTCTCATGAGACCATCCCGAACCATAGGCTGATTTTCCTTCCTAGGGTTAAGGTTTGAGTTACGCCTCGGGTAAGGGGCTAGTATTTTTAAAACTAGGAAGCCCTTAGATCCAGGCACACTGCAGCTGTTCAAGGCATCCCAAGGGGAGTACAAAAGTGCAACAACATGGCAGCTTTCACAGCTTTTTCCTTGGCACTATCCCTAAACCTAGGCTGATTTATCTGCCTAGGGTTAGGGTTAGGCTTCAGCCTAGGGCTTGGAGTTTTTTAACCAGGAAGCCCTGAGTTCCAGGCTTACTGCATCTGCCAAAGGCATCCCAAAGGGAGTGCAGAAGTGCCACAACATGGCTGCTTTCACAGCTTTTCCCTTAGGAAGAACCCTAATACCTGGCTGATTTACCTTCCTAGGGTTACTGTTAGGCTTAGACCTAGGACATTTAAAACCAGGAAACCCTGGGCTTCAGGCACACTGCAGCTGTTAAAGGCATCCCAAGAGGGCCGCAGAAGTGACACAACTTGGCTGCCTCTGCTTCTATTCTCATGAGACCATCCCGAACCATAGGCTGATTTTCCTTCCTAGGGTTAATGTTTGAGTTTCGCCTAGGGTAAGGGTTCTATTAACCAGAAAGCCCTGAGTTCCAAGAACACAGCAGCTGCGAAGGACTACCCAAGAAGAGCGCAAAAGTACCACAACATGCCTGCCTCCACAGCTTTTTCCTTGGGGACATGCCTAATTCCTGGCTGATTTGCCTTTCTCGTCTTAGGCTTGGGGTTCGGCCGAGGGCTAGGATTTTTTTAACTAGGAAGCCCTGAGTTCCAGGCTTACTGCATCTGCCAAAGGCATCCCAAAGGGAGTGCAGAAGTGCCACAACATGGCTGCTATCACGGCTTTTCCCTTAGGAAGAACCCTAATACGCGGCTGATTTACCTTCCTAGGGTTACTGTTAGGCTTAGGCCTAGGACTTTTAAAACCAGGAAGCCCTGGGCTCCAGGCACTCTGCAGCTGCGAAAGGCATCCCAAGGGGAGCGCAAAAGTGACACAACTTGGCTGCCACCACTGATATTTCCATGAGACCATCCCGAACCATAGGCTGATTTTCCTTCCTAGGGTTAAGGTTTGAGTTACGCCTAGGGTAAGGGTTCTATTAACCAGAAAGACCTGAGTTCCAAGAACACAGCAGCTGTGAAGGACTACCCAAGAAGAGCGCAAAAGTACCACAACATGCCTGCCTCCACAGCTTTTTCCTTGGGGACATGCCTAATTCCTGGCTGATTTGCCTTTCTCGTCTTAGGGTTGGGGTTCGGCCTAGGGCTAGGATTTTTTTAACTAGGAAGCCCTGAGTTCCAGGCTTACTGCATCTGCCAAAGGCATCCCAAAGGGAGTGCAGAAGTGCCACAACATGGCTGCTTTCACGGCCTTCCCCTTAAGAAGAACCCTAATACCCAGCTGATTTACCTTCCTAGGGTTACTGTTAGGCTTAGGCCTAGGACTTTTAAAACCAGGAAGCCCTGGGCTCCAGGCACACTGCAGCTGCGAAAGGCATCCCAAGGGGAGCGCAAAAGTGACACAACTTGGCTGCCACCACTGATATTTCCATGAGACCATCCCGAACCATAGGCTGATTTTCCTTCCTAGGGTTAAGGTTTGAGTTACGCCTAGGGTAATTGTTCTATTAACCAGAAAGCCCTTATTTCCAAGAACACTGCAGCTGAGAAGGACTACCCAAGAAGAGCGCAAAAGTACCACAACATGCCTGCCTCCACAGCTTTTTCCTTGGGGACATGCCTAATTCCTGGCTGATTTGCCTTTCTCGTCTTAGGGTTGGGGTTCGGCCTAGGGCTAGGACTTTTAAAATCAGGAAGCCCTGAGTTCCAGGCACACTGGAGCTGTGAAAGACATCCAAAAGGGAGTGCAAAAGTGCCACAACATGGTTTCTTTCACGGCTTTTTCCTTGGCAAGAAGCCTAACACCAGGCTGATATCCCTTGCCAGGGTTACTGTTAGGCTTAGGCCTAGGGCTAGGATTTTAAAAACTAGGAAGCCCTTAGATCCAGGCACACTGCAGCTGTTCAAGGCATCCCAAGGGGAGTACAAAAGTGCAACAACATGGCAGCTTTCACAGCTTTTTCCTTGGCACTATCCCTAAACCTAGGCTGATTTATCTGCCTAGGGTTAGGGTTAGGCTTCAGCCTAGGGCTTGGAGTTTTTAACCAGGAAGCCCTGAGTTCCAGGCTTACTGCATCTGCCAAAGACATCCCAAAGGGAGTGCAGAAGTGCCACAACATGGCTGCTTTCACAGCTTTTCCCTTAGGAAGAACCCTAATACCTGGCTGATTTACCTTCCTAGGGTTACTGTTAGGCTTAGACCTAGGACATTTAAAACCAGGAAACCCTGGGCTTCAGGCACACTGCAGCTGTTAAAGGCATCCCAAGAGGGCCGCAGAAGTGACACAACTTGGCTGCCTCTGCTTCTATTCTCATGAGACCATCCCGAACCATAGGCTGATTTTCCTTCCTAGGGTTAATGTTTGAGTTTCGCCTAGGGTAAGAGGTCTATTAACCAGAAAGACCTGAGTTCCAAGAACACAGCAGCTGCGAAGGACTAGCCAAGAAGAGCGCAAAAGTACCACAACATGCCTGCCTCCACAGCTTTTTCCTTGGGGACATGCCTAATTCCTGGCTGATTTGCCTTTCTCGTCTTAGGGTTGGGGTTCGGCCTAGGGCTAGGATTTTTTTAACTAGGAAGCCCTGAGTTCCAGGCTTACTGCATCTGTCAAAGGCATCCCAAAGGGAGTGCAAAAGTGCCACAACATGGCTGCTTTCACGGCTTTTCCCTTAGGAAGAACCCTAATACGCGGTTGATTTACCTTCCTAGGGTTACTGTTAGGCTTAGGCCTAGGACTTTTAAAACCAGGAAGCCCTGGGCTCCAGGCACTCTGCAGCTGCGAAAGGCATCCCAAGGGGAGCGCAAAAGTGACACAACTTGGCTGCCACCACTGATATTTCCATGAGACCATCCTGAACCATAGGCTGATTTTCCTTCCTAGGGTTAAGGTTTGAGTTACGCCTAGGGTAAGGGTTCTATTAACCAGAAAGACCTGAGTTCCAAGAACACAGCAGCTGTGAAGGACTACCCAAGAAGAGCGCAAAAGTACCACAACATGCCTGCCTCCACAGCTTTTTCCTTGGGGACATGCCTAATTCCTGGCTGATTTGCCTTTCTCGTCTTAGGGTTGGGGTTCGGCCTAGGTCTAGGATTTTTTTAACTAGGAAGCCCTGAGTTCCAGGCTTACTTCATCTGCCAAAAGCAACCCAAAGGGAGTGCAAAAGTGCCACAACATGGCTGCTTTCACGGCTTTTCCCTTAGGAAGAACCCTAATACGCGGCTGATTTACCTTCCTAGGGTTACTGTTAGGCTTAGGCCTAGGACTTTTAAAACCAGGAAGCCCTGGGCTCCAGGCACATGCAGCTGTTAAAGGCATCCCAAGAGGGCCGCAGAAGTGACACAACTTGGCTACCTCTGCTGCTATTCTCATGAGACCATCCCGAACCATAGGCTGATTTTCCTTCTTAGGGTTAAGATTTGAGTTACGCCTAGGGTAAGAGTTCTATTAACCAGAAAGACCTGAGTTCTAAGAACACAGCAGCTGCGAAGGACTAGCCAAGAAGAGCGCAAAAGTACCACAACATGCCTGCCTCCACAGCTTTTTCCTTGGGGACATGCCTAATTCCTGGCTGATTTGCCTTTCTCGTCTTAGGCTTGGGGTTCGGCCTAGGGCTAGGATTTTTTTACCTAGGAAGCCCTGAGTTCCAGGCTTACTGCATCTGCCAAAGGCATCCCAAAGGGAGTGCAGAAGTGCCACAACATGGCTGCTTTCACGGCTTTTCCCTTAGGAAGAACCCTAATACGCGGCTGATTCACATTCCTAGGGTTACTGTTAGGCTTAGGCCTAGGACTTTTAAAACCAGGAAGCCCTGGGCTCCAGGCACACTGCAGCTGCGAAAGGCATCCCAAGGGGAGTACAAAAGTGCAACAACATGGCAGCTTCCACAGCTTTTTCCTTGCCACCATCCCTATACCTAGGCTGATTTATCTGACTAGGGTTAGGGTTAGACTTCAGCCTAGGGCTTGGAATTTTTTAACCAGGAAGCCCTGAGTTCCAGGCTTACTGCATCTGCCAAAGGCATCCCAAAGGGAGTGCAGAAGTGCCACAACATGGCTGCTTTCACGGCTTTTCCCTTAGGAAGAACCCTAATACGCGGCTGATTTACCTTCCTAGGGTTACTGTTAGGCTTAGGCCTAGGACTTTTAAAACCAGGAAGCCCTGGGCTCCAGGCACATGCAGCTGCGAAAGGCATCCCAAGAGGGCCGTAGAAGTGACACAACTTGGCTGCCTCTGCTTCTATTCTCATGAGACCATCCTGAACCATAGGCTGATTTTCCTTCCTAGGGTTAAGGTTTGAGTTACGCCTCGGGTAAGGGGCTAGTATTTTTAAAACTAGGAAGCCCTTAGATCCAGGCACACTGCAGCTGTTCAAGGCATCCCAAGGGGAGTACAAAAGTGCAACAACATGGCAGCTTTCACAGCTTTTTCCTTGGCACTATCCCTAAACCTAGGCTGATTTATCTGCCTAGGGTTAGGGTAAGGCTTCAGCCTAGGGCTTGGAGTTTTTAACCAGGAAGCCCTGAGTTCCAGGCTTACTGCATCTGCCAAAGACATCCCAAAGGGAGTGCAGAAGTGCCACAACATGGCTGCTTTCACAGCTTTTCCCTTAGGAAGAACCCTAATACCTGGCTGATTTACCTTCCTAGGTTTACTGTAAGGCTTAGACCTAGGACTTTTAAAACCAGGAAGCCCTGGGCTTCAGGCACACTGCAGCTGTTAAAGGCATCCGAAGAGGGGCGCAGAAGTGACACATCTTGGCTGCCTCTGATTCTATTCTCATGAGACCATCCCGAACCATAGGCTGATTTTCCTTCCTAGGGTTAATGTTTGAGTTTCGCCTAGGGTAAGAGGTCTATTAACCAGAAAGCCCTGAGTTCCAAGAACACAGCAGCTGCGAAGGACTACCCAAGAAGAGCGCAAAAGTACCACAACATGCCTGCCTCCACAGCTTTTTCCTTGGGGACATGCCTAATTCCTGGCTGATTTGCCTTTCTCGTCTTAGGCTTGGGGTTCGGCCGAGGGCTAGGATTTTTTTAACTAGGAAGCCCTGAGTTCCAGGCTTACTGCATCTGCCAAAGGCATCCCAAAGGGAGTGCAGAAGTGCCACAACATGGCTGCTATCACGGCTTTTCCCTTAGGAAGAACCCTAATACGCGGCTGATTTACCTTCCTAGGGTTACTGTTAGGCTTAGGCCTAGGACTTTTAAAACGAGGAAGCCCTGGGCTCCAGGCACTCTGCAGCTGCGAAAGGCATCCCAAGGGGAGCGCAAAAGTGACACAACTTGGCTGCCACCACTGATATTTCCATGAGACCATCCCGAACCATAGGCTGATTTTCCTTCCTAGGGTTAAGCTTTGAGTTACGCCTAGGGTAAGGGTTCTATTAACCAGAAAGCCCTGAGTTCCAAGAACACAGCAGCTGCGAAGGACTACCCAAGAAGAGCGCAAAAGTACCACAACATGCCTGCCTCCACAGCTTTTTCCTTGGGGACATGCCTAATTCCTGGCTGATTTGCCTTTCTCGTCTTAGGGTTGGGGTTCGGCCTAGGGCTAGGATTTTTTTAACTAGGAAGCCCTGAGTTCCAGGCTTACTGCATCTGCCAAAGGCATCCCAAAGGGAGTGCAGAAGTGCCACAACATGGCTGCTTTCACGGCCTTCCCCTTAAGAAGAACCCTAATACCCAGCTGATCTACCTTCCTAGGGTTACTGTTAGGCTTAGGCCTAGGACTTTTAAAACCAGGAAGCCCTGGTCTCCAGGCACACTGCAGCTGCGAAAGGCATCCCAAGGGGAGCGCAAAAGTGACACAACTTGGCTGCCACCACTGATATTTCCATGAGACCATCCCGAACCATAGGCTGATTTTCCTTCCTAGGGTTAAGGTTTGAGTTACGCCTAGGGTAAGTGTTCTATTAACCAGAAAGCCGTTATTTCCAAGAACACTGCAGCTGAGAAGGACTACCCAAGAAGAGCGCAAAAGTACCACAACATGCCTGCCTCCACAGCTTTTTCCTTGGGGACATGCCTAATTCCTGGCTGATTTGCCTTTCTCGTCTTAGGGTTGGGGTTCGGCCTAGGGCTAGGATTTTTAAAATCAGGAAGCCCTGAGTTCCAGGCACACTGGAGCTGTGAAAGACATCCAAAAGGGAGTGCAAAAGTGCCACAACATGGTTGCTTTCACGGCTTTTTCCTTGGCAAGAAGCCTAACACCAGGCTGATATCCCTTGCCAGGGTTACTGTTAGGCTTAGGCCTAGGGCTAGGATTTTTAAAACTAGGAAGCCCTTAGATCCAGGCACACTGCAGCTGTTCAAGGCATCCCAAGGGGAGTACAAAAGTGCAACAACATGGCAGCTTTCACAGCTTTTTCCTTGGCACTATCCCTATACCTAGGCTGATTTATCTGCCTAGGGTTAGGGTTAGGGTTCAGCCTAGGGCTTGGAGTTTTTTAACCAGGAAGCCCTGAGTTCCAGGCTTACTGCATCTGCCAAAGGCATCCCAAAGGGAGTGCAAAAGTGCCACAACATGGCTGCTTTCACAGCTTTTCCCTTAGGAAGAACCCTAATACCTGGCTGATTTACCTTCCTAGGGTTACTGTTAGGCTTAGACCTAGGACTTTTAAAACCAGGAAACCCTGGGCTTCAGGCACACTGCAGCTGTTAAAGGCATCCCAAGAGGGCCGCAGAAGTGACACAACTTGGCTGCTCTGCTGCTATTCTCATGAGACAATCCCGAACCATAGGCTGATTTTCCTTCCTAGGGTTAATGTTTGAGTTTCGCCTAGGGTAAGAGGTCTATTAACCAGAAAGGCCTGAGTTCCAAGAACACAGCAGCTGCGAAGGACTACCCCAGAAGAGCGCAAAAGTACCACAACGTGCCTGCCTCCACAGCTTTTTCCTTGGGGACATGCCTAATTCCTGGCTGATTTGCCTTTCTCGTCTTAGGGTTGGGGTTCGGCCTAGGGCTAGGATTTTTTTAACTAGGAAGCCCTGAGTTCCAGGCTTACTGCATCTGCCAAAGGCATCCCAAAGGGAGTGCAGAAGTGCCACAACATGGCTGCTTTCACGGCTTTTCCCTTAGGAAGAACCCTAATACGCGGCTGATTTACCTTCCTAGGGTTACTGTTAGGCTTAGGCCTAGGACTTTTAAAACCAGGAAGCCCTGGGCTCCAGGCACACTGCAGCTGCGAAAGGCATCCCAAGGGGAGCGCAAAAGTGACACAACTTGGCTGCCACCACTGATATTTCCATGAGACCATCCCGAACCATAGGCTGATTTTCCTTCCTAGGGTTAAGGTTTGAGTTACGCCTGGGGTAAGTGTTCTATTAACCAGAAAGCCATGAGTTCCAAGAACACAGCAGCTGCGAAGGACTACCCAAGAAGAGCGCAAAAGTACCACAACATGCCTGCCTCCACAGCTTTTTCCTTGGGGACATGCCTAATTCCTGGCTGATTTGCCTTTCTCGTCTTAGGTTTGGGGTTTGGCCTAGTGTTAGGATTCTTAAAATCAGGAAGCCCTGAGTTCCAGGCACACTGGAGCTGTGAAAGTCATCCAAAAGGGAGTGCAAAAGTGCCACAACATGGCTGCTTTCACAGCTTTTTCCTTGGCAAGAAGCCTAACACCAGGCTGATTTCCCTTCCCAGGGTTACTGTTAGGTTTAGGCCTAGGGCTAGGATTTTTAAAACTAGGAAGCCCTTAGATCCAGGCACACTGCAGCTGTTCAAGGCATCCCAAGGGGAGTACAAAAGTGTAACAACATGGCAGCTTTCACAGCTTTTTCCTTGCCACCATCCCTATACCTAGGCTGATTCATCTGCCTAGGGTTAGGGTTAAGCTTCAGCCTAGGGCTTGGAGTTTTTTAACCAGGAAGCCCTGAGTTCCAGGCTTACTGCATCTGCCAAAGGCATCCCAAAGGAGTGCAGAAGTGCCACAACATGGCTGCTTTCACGGCTTTTCCCTTAGGAAGAACCCTAATACCCGGCTGATTTACCTTCCTAGTGTTACTGTTAGGCTTAGGCCTAGGACTTTTAAAACCAAGAAGCCCTGGGCTCCAGGCACTCTGCAGCTGCGAAAGGCATCCCAAGGGGAGCGCAAAAGTGACACAACTTGGCTGCCACCACTGATATTTCCATGAGACCATCCCGAACCATAGTCTGATTTTCCTTCCTAGGGTTAAGGTTTGAGTTACGCCTAGGGTAAGGGTTCTATTAACCAGAAAGCCCTGAGTTCCAAGAACACAGCAGCTGCGAAGGACTAGCCAAGAAGAGCGCAAAAGTACCACAACATGCCTGCCTCCACAGCTTTTTCCTTGGGGACATGCCTAATTCCTGGCTGATTTGCCTTTCTCGTCTTAGGCTTGGGGTTCGGCCTAGGGCTAGGATTTTTTTAACTAGGAAGCCCTGAGTTCCAGGCTTACTGCATCTGCCAAAGGCATCCCAAAGGAAGTGCAGAAGTGCCACAACATGGCTGCTTTCACGGCTTTTCCCTTAGGAAGAACCCTAATACGCGGCTGATTTACCTTCCTAGGGTTACTGTTAGGCTTAGGCCTAGGACTTTTAAAACTAGGAAGCCCTTAGATCCAGGCACACGGCAGCTGTTCAAGGCATCCCAAGGGGAGTACTAAAGTACCACAACATGGCAGCTTTCACAGCTTTTTCCTTGGCACCTCCCTATACATATGCTGATTTATCTGCCTAGGGTTAGGGTTAGGGTTCAGCCTAGGGCTAGGATTTTTTTAACCAGGAAGCCCTGAGTTCCAGGCTTACTGCATCTGCCAAATGCATCCCAAAGGGAGTGCAAAAGTGCCACAACATGGCTGCTTTCACGGCTTTTCCCTTAGGAAGAACCCTAATACGCGGCTGATTTACCTTCCTAGGGTTACTGTTAGGCTTAGGCCTAGGACTTTTAAAACCAGGAAGCCCTGGGCTCCAGGCACATGCAGCTGTTCAAGGCATCCCAAGAGGGCTGCAGAAGTGACACAACTTGGCTGCCTCTGCTGCTATTCTCATGAGACCATCCCGAACCATAGGCTGATTTTCCTTCCTAGGGTTAAGTTTTGAGTTACGCCTCGGGTAAGGGTTCTATTAACCAGAAAGCCCTGAGTTCCAAGAACACAGCAGCTGCAAAGGACTACCCAAGAAGAGCGCAAAAGTACCACAACGTGCCTGCCTCCACAGCTTTTTCCTTGGGGACATGCCTAATTCCTGGCTGATTTGCCTTTCTCGTCTTAGGGTTGGGGTTCGGCCTAGGGCTAGGATTTTTAAAATCAGGAAGCCCTGAGTTCCAGGCACACTGGAGCTGTGAAAGGTATCCAAAAGGGAGTGCAAAAGTGCCACAACATGGTTGCTTTCACGACTTTTTCCTTGGCAAGGAGATTAACACCAGGCTGATTTCCCTTCCCAGGGTTACTGTAAGGCTTAGGCCTAGGGCTAGGATTTTTAAAACTAGGAAGCCCTTAGATCCAGGCACACTGCAGCTGTTCAAGGCATCCCAAGGGGAGTACAAAAGTGCAACAACATGGCAGCTTTCACAGCTTTTTCCTTGGCACCATCCCTATACCTAGGCTGATTTATCTGCCTAGGGTTAGGGTTAGGGTTCAGCCTAGGGCTTGGAGTTTTTTAACCAGGAAGCCCTGAGTTCCAGGCTTACTGCATCTGCCAAAGGCATCCCAAAGGGAGTGCAAAAGTGCCACAACATGGCTGCTTTCACAGCTTTTCCCTTAGGAAGAACCCTAATACGCGGCTGATTTACCTTCCTAGGGTTACTGTTAGGCTTAGGCCTAGGACTTCTAAAACCAGGAAGCCCTGGGCTCCAGGCACACTGCAGCTGCGAAAGGCATCCCAAGGGGAGTACAAAAGTGCAACAACATGGCAGCTTCCACAGCTTTTTCCTTGCCACCATCCCTATACCTAGGCTGATTTATCTGCCTAGGGTTAGGGTTAGGCTTCAGCCTAGGGCTTGGAGTTTTTTAACCAGGAAGCCCTGAGTTCCAGGCTTACTGCATCTGCCAAAGGCATCCCAAAGGGAGTGCAGAAGTGCCACAACATGGCTGCTTTCATGGCCTTCCCCTTAAGAAGAACCCTAATACCCAGCTGATTTACCTTCCTAGGGTTACTGTTAGGCTTAGGCCTAGGACTTTTAAAACCAGGAAGCCCTGGGCTCCATGCACACTGCAGCTGCGAAAGGCATCCCAAGGGGAGCGCAAAAGTGACACAACTTGGCTGCCACCACTGATATTTCCATGAGACCATCCCGAACCATAGTCTGATTTTCCTTCCTAGGGTTAAGGTTTGAGTTACGCCTAGGGTAAGAGTTCTATTAACCAGAAAGACCTGAGTTCCAAGAACACAGCAGCTGCAAAGAACTAGCCAAGAAGAGCGCAAAAGTACCACAACATGCCTGCCTCCACAGCTTTTTCCTTGGGGACATGCCTAATTCCTGGCTGATTTGCCTTTCTCGTCTTAGGGTTGGGGTTCGGCCTAGGGCTAGGATTTTTTTAACTAGGAAGCCCTGAGTTCCAGGCTTACTGCATCTGCCAAAGGCATCCCAAAGGGAGTGAAGAAGTGCCACAACATGGCTGCTTTCACGGCTTTTCCCTTAGGAAGAACCCTAATACGCGGCTGACTTACCTTCCTAGGGTTACTGTTAGGCTTAGGCCTAGGACTTTTAAAACCAGGAAGCCCTGGGCTCCAGGCACACTGCAGCTGCGAAAGGCATCCCAAGGGGAGCGCAAAAGTGGCACAACTTGGCTGCCACCACTGATATTTCCATGAGACCATCCCGAACCATAGGCTGATTTTCCTTCCTAGGGTTAAGGTTTGAGTTACGCCTGGGGTAAGTGTTCTATTAACCAGAAAGCCATGAGTTCCAAGAACACAGCAGCTGCGAAGGACTACCCAAGAAGAGCGCAAAAGTACCACAACATGCCTGCCTCCACAGCTTTTTCCTTGGGGACATGCCTAATTCCTGGCTGATTTGCCTTTCTCGTCTTAGGTTTGGGGTTCGGCCTAGTGCTAGGATTCTTAAAATCAGGAAGCCCTGAGTTCCAGGCACACTGGAGCTGTGAAAGTCATCCAAAAGGGAGTGCAAAAGTGCCACAACATGGCTGCTTTCACAGCTTTTTCCTTGGCAAGAAGCCTAACACCAGGCTGATTTCCCTTCCCAGGGTTACAGTTAGGCTTAGGCCTAGGGCCAGGATTTTTAAAACTAGGAAGCCCTTAGCTCCAGGCACACTGCAGCTGTTCAAGGCATCCCAAGGGGAGTAGAAAAGTGTAACAACATGGCAGCTTTCACAGCTTTTTCCTTGGCACCATCCCTATACCTAGGCTGATTCATCTGCCTAGGGTTAGGGTTAAGCTTCAGCCTAGGGCTTGGAGTTTTTTAACCAGGAAGCCCTGAGTTCCAGGCTTACTGCATCTGCCAAAGGCATCCCAAAGGAGTGCAGAAGTGCCACAACATGGCTGCTTTCACGGCTTTTCCCTTAGGAAGAACCCTAATACCCAGCTGATTTACCTTCCTAGGGTTACTGTTAGGCTTAGGCCTAGGACTTTTAAAACCAAGAAGCCCTGGGCTCCAGGCACTCTGCAGCTGCGAAAGGCATCCCAAGGGGAGCGCAAAAGTGACACAACTTGGCTGCCACCACTGATATTTCCATGAGACCATCCCGAACCATAGTCTGATTTTCCTTCCTAGGGTTAAGGTTTGAGTTACGCCTAGGGTAAGGGTTCTATTAACCAGAAAGCCCTGAGTTCCAAGAACACAGCAGCTGCGAAGGACTAGCCAAGAAGAGCGCAAAAGTACCACAACATGCCTGCCTCCACAGCTTTTTCCTTGGGGACATGCCTAATTCCTGGCTGATTTGCCTTTCTCGTCTTAGGCTTGGGGTTCGGCCTAGGGCTAGGATTTTTTTAACTAGGAAGCCCTGAGTTCCAGGCTTACTGCATCTGCCAAAGGCATCCCAAAGGAAGTGCAGAAGTGCCACAACATGGCTGCTTTCACGGCTTTTCCCTTAGGAAGAACCCTAATACGCGGCTGATTTACCTTCCTAGGGTTACTGTTAGGCTTAGGCCTAGGACTTTTAAAACTAGGAAGCCCTTAGATCCAGGCACACGGCAGCTGATCAAGGCATCCCAAGGGGAATACTAAAGTACCACAACATGGCAGCTTTCACAGCTTTTTCCTTGGCACCATCCCTATACATATGCTGATTTATCTGCCTAGGGTTAGGGTTAGGGTTCAGCCTAGGGCTTGGAGTTTTTTAACCAGGAAGCCCTGAGTTCCAGGCTTACTGCATCTGCCAAATGCATCCCAAAGGGAGTGCAAAAGTGCCACAACATGGCTGCTTTCACGGCTTTTCCCTTAGGAAGAACCCTAATACGCGGCTGATTTACCTTCCTAGGGTTACTGTTAGGCTTAGGCCTAGGACTTTTAAAACCAGGAAGCCCTGGGCTCCAGGCACATGCAGCTGTTCAAGGCATCCCAAGAGGGCTGCAGAAGTGACACAACTTGGCTGCCTCTGCTGCTATTCTCATGAGACCATCCCGAACCATAGGCTGATTTTCCTTCCTAGGGTTAAGTTTTGAGTTACGCCTCGGGTAAGGGTTCTATTAACCAGAAAGCCCTGAGTTCCAAGAACACAGCAGCTGCAAAGGACTACCCAAGAAGAGCGCAAAAGTACCACAACGTGCCTGCCTCCACAGCTTTTTCCTTGGGGACATGCCTAATTCCTGGCTGATTTGCCTTTCTCGTCTTAGGGTTGGGGTTCGGCCTAGGGCTAGGATTTTTAAAATCAGGAAGCCCTGAGTTCCAGGCACACTGGAGCTGTGAAAGGTATCCAAAAGGGAGTGCAAAAGTGCCACAACATGGTTGCTTTCACGACTTTTTCCTTGGCAAGGAGATTAACACCAGGCTGATTTCCCTTCCCAGGGTTACTGTAAGGCTTAGGCCTAGGGCTAGGATTTTTAAAACTAGGAAGCCCTTAGATCCAGGCACACTGCAGCTGTTCAAGGCATCCCAAGGGGAGTACAAAAGTGCAACAACATGGCAGCTTTCACAGCTTTTTCCTTGGCACCATCCCTATACCTAGGCTGATTTATCTGCCTAGGGTTAGGGTTAGGGTTCAGCCTAGGGCTTGGAGTTTTTTAACCAGGAAGCCCTGAGTTCCAGGCTTACTGCATCTGCCAAAGGCATCCCAAAGGGAGTGCAAAAGTGCCACAACATGGCTGCTTTCACGGCTTTTCCCTTAGGAAGAACCCTAATACGCGGCTGATTTACCTTCCTAGGGTTACTGTTAGGCTTAGGCCTAGGACTTTTAAAACCAGGAAGCCCTGGGCTCCAGGCACATGCAGCTGTTCAAGGCATCCCAAGAGGGCTGCAGAAGTGACACAACTTGGCTGCCTCTGCTGCTATTCTCATGAGACCATCCCGAACCATAGGCTGATTTTCCTTCCTAGGGTTAAGTTTTGAGTTACGCCTCGGGTAAGGGTTCTATTAACCAGAAAGCCCTGAGTTCCAAGAACACAGCAGCTGCAAAGGACTACCCAAGAAGAGCGCAAAAGTACCACAACGTGCCTGCCTCCACAGCTTTTTCCTTGGGGACATGCCTAATTCCTGGCTGATTTGCCTTTCTCGTCTTAGGCTTGGGGTTCGGCCTAGGGCTAGGATTTTTAAAATCAGGAAGCCCTGAGTTCCAGGCACACTGGAGCTGTGAAAGGTATCCAAAAGGGAGTGCAAAAGTGCCACAACATGGTTGCTTTCACGACTTTTTCCTTGGCAAGGAGATTAACACCAGGCTGATTTCCCTTCCCAGGGTTACTGTAAGGCTTAGGCCTAGGGCTAGGATTTTTAAAACTAGGAAGCCCTTAGATCCAGGCACACTGCAGCTGTTCAAGGCATCCCAAGGGGAGTACAAAAGTGCAACAACATGGCAGCTTTCACAGCTTTTTCCTTGGCACTATCCCTAAACCTAGGCTGATTTATCTGCCAAAGGTTAGGGTTAGGCTTCAGCCTAGGGCTTGGAGTTTTTTAACCAGGAAGCCCTGAGTTCCAGGCTTACTGCATCTGCCAAAGGCATCCCAAAGGAAGTGCAGAAGTGCCACAACATGGCTGCTTTCACAGCTTTTCCCTTAGGAAGAACCCTAATACCTGGCTGATTTACCTTCCTAGGTTTACTGTTAGGCTTAGGCCTAGGACTTTTAAAACCAGGAAGCCCTGGGCTTCAGGCACACTGCAGCTGTTAAAGGCATCCGAAGAGGGGCGCAGAAGTGACACATCTTGGCTGCCTCTGCTTCTATTCTCATGAGACCATCCCGAACCATAGGCTGATTTTCCTTCCTAGGGTTAATGTTTGAGTTAAGCCTAGGGTAAGAGGTCTGTTAACCAGAAAGACCTGAGTTCCAAGAACACAGCAGCTGCGAAGGACTAGCCAAGAAGAGCGCAAAAGTACCACAACATGCCTGCCTCCACAGCTTTTTCCTTGGGGACATGCCTAATTCCTGCCTGATTTGCCTTTCTCGTCTTAGGGTTGGGGTTCGGCCTAGGGCTAGGATTTTTTTAACTAGGAAGCCCTGAGTTCCAGGCTTACTGCATCTGCCAAAGGCATCCCAAAGGGAGTGCAGAAGTGCCACAACATGGCTGCTTTCACGGCTTTTCCCTTAGGAAGAACCCTAATACGCGGCTGATTTACCTTCCTAGGGTTACTGTTAGGCTTAGGCCTAGGACTTTTAAAACCAGGAAGCCCTTGGCTCCAGGCACACTGCAGCTGCAAAAGGCATCCCAAGGGGAGCGCAAAAGTGACACAACTTGGCTGCCACCCCTGATATTTCCATGAGAGCATCCCGAACCATAGGCTGATTTTCCTTCCGAGTGTTAAGGTTTGAGTTACGCCTGGGGTAAGGGTTCTATTAACCAGAAAGCCCTGAGTTCCAAGAACACAGCAGCTGCGAAGGACTAGCCAAGAAGAGCGCAAAAGTACCACAACGTGCCTGCCTCCACAGCTTTTTCCTTGGGGACATGCCTAATTCCTGGCTGATTTGCCTTTCTCGTCTTAGGGTTGGGGTTCGGCCTAGGGCTAGGATTTTTTTAACTAGGAAGCCCTGAGTTCCAGGCTTACTGCATCTGCCAAAGGCATCCCAAAGGGAGTGCAGAAGTGCCACAACATGGCTGCTTTCACGGCTTTTCCCTTAGGAAGAACCCTAATACCCGGCTGATTTACCTTCCTAGGGTTACTGTTAGGCTTAGGCCTAGGACTTTTAAAACCAGGAAGCCCTGGGCTCCAGGCACACTGCAGCTGCGAAAGGCATCCCAAGGGGAGCGCAGAAGTGACACAACTTGGCTGCCTCTGCTTCAATTCTCATGAGACCATCCCGAACCATAGGCTGATTTTCCTTCCTAGGGTTAAGGTTTGAGTTACGCCTAGGGTAAGGGTTCTATTAACCAGAAAGCCCTGAGTTCCAAGAACACAGCAGCTGCGAAGGACTTCCCAAGAAGAGCGCAAAAGTACCACAACATGCCTGCCTCCACAGCTTTTTCCTTGGGGACATGCCTAATTCCTGGCTGATTTGCCTTTCTCGTCTTAGGGTTGGGGTTCGGACTAGGGCTAGGATTTTTAAAATCAGGAAGCCCTGAGTTCCAGGCACACTGGAGCTGTGAAAGGCATCCAAAAGGGAGTGCAAAAGTGCCACAACATGGCTGCTTTCACGGCTTTTTCCTTGGCAAGAAGCCTAACACCAGGCTGATTTCCCTTCCCAGGGTTACTGTAAGGCTTAGGCCTAGGGCTAGGATATTTAAAACCAGGAAGCCCTTAGCTCCAGGCACACTGCAGCTGTTCAAGGCATCCCAAGGGGAGTACAAAAGTGCAACAACATGGGAGCTTTCACAGCTTTTTCCTTGGCACCATCCCTATACCTAGGCTGATTTATCTGCCTAGGGTTAGGGTTAGGGTTCAGCCTAGGGCTTGGAGATTTTAACCCGGAAGCCCTGAGTTCCAGGCTTACTGCATCTGCCAAAGGCATCCCAAAGGGAGTGCAAAAGTGCCACAACATGGCTGCTTTCACGGCTTTTCCCTTAGGAAGAACCCTAATACGCGGCTGATTTACCTTCCTAGGGTTACTGTTAGGCTTAGGCCTAGGACTTTTAAAACCAGGAAGCCCTGGGCTCCAGGCACACTGCAGCTGCGAAAGGCATCCCAAGGGGAGCGCAAAAGTGACACAACTTGGCTGCCACCACTGATATTTCCATGAGACCATCCCGAACCATAGGCTGATTTTCCTTCCTAGGGTTAAGGTTTGAGTTACGCCTAGGGTAAGGGTTCTATTAACCAGAAAGCCCTGAGTTCCAAGAACACAGCAGCTGCGAAGGACTTCCCAAGAAGAGCGCAAAAGTACCACAACATGCCTGCCTCCACAGCTTTTTCCTTGGGGACATGCCTAATTCCTGGCTGATTTGCCTTTCTCGTCTTAGGGTTGGGGTTCGGTATAGGGCTAGGATTTTTTTAACTAGGAAGCCCTGAGTTCCAGGCTTACTTCATCTGCAAAAGGCATCCCAAAGGGAGTGCAGAAGTGCCACAACATGGCTGCTTTCACGGCTTTTCCCTTAGGAAGAACCCTAATACGCGGCTGATTTACCTTCCTAGGGTTACTGTTAGGCTTAGGCCTAGGACTTTTAAAACCAGGAAGCCCTGGGCTCCAGGCACTCTGCAGCTGCGAAAGGCATCCCAAGGGGAGCGCAAAAGTGACGCAACTTGGCTGCCACCACTGATATTTCCATGAGACCATCCCGATCAATAGGCTGATTTTCCTTCCTAGGGTTAAGGTTTGAGTTACGCCTAGGGTAAGGGTTCTATTAACCAGAAAGCCCTGAGTTCCAAGAACACAGCAGCTGCGAAGGACTACCCAAGAAGAGCGCAAAAGTACCACAACATGCCTGCCTCCACAGCTTTTTCCTTGGGGACATGCCTAATTCCTGCCTGATTTGCCTTTCTCGTCTTAGGGTTGGGGTTCGGCCTAGGGCTAGGATTTTTTTAACTAGGAAGCCCTGAGTTCCAGGCTTACTGCATCTGCCAAAGGCATCCCAAAGGGAGTGCAGAAGTGCCACAACATGGCTGCTTTCACGGCTTTTCCCTTAGGAAGAACCCTAATACGCGGCTGATTTACCTTCCTAGGGTTACTGTTAGGCTTAGGCCTAGGACTTTTAAAACCAGGAAGCCCTGGGCTCCAGGCACACTGCAGCTGCGAAAGGCATCCCAAGGGGAGCGCAAAAGTGACACAACTTGGCTGCCACCACTGATATTTCCATGAGACCATCCTGAACCATAGTCTGATTTTCCTTCCTAGGGTGAAGGTTTGAGTTACGCCTGGGGTAAGGGTTCTATTAACCAGAAAGCCCTGAGTCCCAAGAACACAGCAGCTGCGAAGGACTAGCCAAGAAGAGCGCAAAAGTACCACAACATGCCTGCCTCCACAGCTTTTTCCTTGGGGACATGCCTAATTCCTGGCTGATTTGCCTTTCTCGTCTTAGGGTTGGGGTTCGGCCTAGGGCTAGGATTTTTAAAATCAGGAAGCCCTGAGTTCCAGGCATACTGGAGCTTTGAAACGCATCCCAAAGGGAGTGCAAAAGTGCCACAACATGGCTGCTTTCCCGGCTTTTTCCTTGGCAAGAAGCCTAACACCAGGCTGATTTATCTTCCTAGGGTTACTGTAAGGCTTAGGCCTAGTGCTAGGATTTTTAAAACTAGGAAGCCCTTAGCTCCAGGCACACTGCAGCTGTTCAAGGCATCCCAAGAGGGCCGCAGAAGTGACACAACTTGGCTGCCTCTGCTGCTATTCTCATGAGTCCATCCCGAACCATAGGCTAATTTTCCTTCCTAGGGTGAGGGTTAGAGTTACGCCTAGGGTTAGTGTTTTTTTAACCAGAAAGCCCTGAGTTCCAAGAACACAGCAGCTGCCAAGGACTACCCAAGAGGAGGGGAAAAGTGCCACAACATGGCTGCCTCCAGCGCTTTTTCCTTGGGACCATCATTGAACCTAGGCTGATTTACTTGCCTCCAGTTGCACCTATGGTCACGCCAAGAGATAGGGATTTTAAATAAGTAAACCCTGAGCTCCAGACCCAGTGCAGCTGCAAAAGGCTTCCCAAGGGCAGCCAAAAATTGCCTCAACATGCTCCTTCCAGTGCTTTTTTCCTTGGGAACATCCCTATACCCAGGCTGATTTATCTGCCTAGGCTTAGGGTTTGGGTTCAGCCTAGAGATAGGATTTTTTCAAACAGGAAGCCCTGAATTCCAGGCACACTGCAGCTGTTAAAGGCAGTGTTCTACGTCAACCGCAACTTAGTCTGAAATAAATGCTTTTTCCCTGAGAGCATCTGAGAGGTTTGCATGAAGCACTGATATCTGACATTTGCAATTTTGAATAGGAGAGGAGAAAGAAAATGGGAAGAAGTTTTTAATTTTAGTGGTTTCAATGTTAATTTCCGTACACTTTTTCAAAACTTGTCAGCTCAAATGCCCATCAACATCTTTTAGTCATCTGTAAGTCAGTATTCATATAAAATGTGCTTCAAATCAAAAGAATTTCAAATTTGCACTCCAAATTTCTATGCCTAGATTTATGATTTCCTACACATATTAGATGAAAGGAAGGCCTTTTTTACTGTGGGAGTGCTGGAACACTGGAACAGGTTGCCCAGGGAAGTTGTGGGTGTCCCATCCCTGAAAGTATTCAAGGTCAGCTTGGACGGGGCTTGGAGCAGCAACAAAGGAGAAGCTTGATGGTAGAGAAACAAAGTTGGACTATAGAAGAAACTGGGATTGAAGTATAGGAGCAAGTTTTCTCTCAGCTCTTGGGGTAAATTCAAAGTTGTACAAAATGACATTTATCTGTGCTATTCACTACTGTAACAGAAATGTTCATGAAAACTGTACAGAAGATAGCAAATTTTAAAAGAGATAAGAATTACAGCATAAAATCCATGGGATGGGTTACAACATGAGACACTCTCTAAGAGAAAATCTCTGTGTTTCAGCACTTCATCATGGTAAGATTTCATGAAGTGCCAAAGAAGGCGGCAAAATATCATTCGGGACGTTATTTCCTGGAATTCAGCCTGGCCATTAGTAGGAACTGGGTTTGACCACATCATGTAGATATACCACACACACTTTCCCTTCACTGAAAAATGACTGTTTCCAACGAAGAAGCAATTGACGATCAAAATTGATTGAAAGCATCTTAAACATGTCAAGTATTTCATTGTAGATGATCTGTGATCCAAATGCTTCTTCCACCTTCGAGAGGGACAGAACAATTCTTCCATATCATGATGGTTTAAAATTGTATCAACCAATGTTTTCTGCTGAAAAGATAGCATCTATTTTTTTCTATTTTTGCAAGAAAATATTCCTAGACATACAACAGGTGAGAACTAAGTAATTTTAAAGAAACAAATGAAAAGAAAATATTCTGTAAATAGAATGAAATGAAAAGTTGTGTTTTAAATAGGAGCTAAATATGAAACAGAATTTTTGTACCAGGCATTTGAATTACTGCACCAGCTCTTTTGCCCATCAAGAGAGGCGTTTAGCATTTCAGTCTTTTCCAAGGTGTTCATGATCTGCTATGCTGATCTCTGTGTGTGCCTAGGTGTGTGTGGAAGGGGGGGCATGTGAAGGGGAGTGTGTATGTTTGCTTTACAATTGTTGTGGCAGATTCATGCCTCAGCTCCACATTTTGTTTTAGAAAGGTCACACAGAGTGGATGTGAAGTTTACTATCAACAAGAGATCAATTCCCAAATCATCCATTTCACTCTACCTTATAAATCATGTGCTTTGTTGCATATTTTATCAAATCTACTTTCAAGCCAGATGGAGGAAGGAGGATGTGGCAATCCCTCCACCATCTTGCAACTTTTATGCAAGTAGGTTTTCAAGAAAATCATCATTTCTCTTGGAAATATGTCTGGAACAGGCATGATGGTAGTGTCAACCTGTTGGAGTTTTTGTTGCTGGAAGAAGTTATACAAAAGGATTGGTTTTTACATTGACCAGTTACTGAATCAAGCTCAGGAATACATTGGAAATTCAACTGGGGCTTCCTTTCCCCGGCAGACTACTTCTAGAACGAGCTTGTACACTGAAGCTTACTCTTTTGCCCTCTTTTTGTTTCTTTCCTATTTTCTTGGCTTCTTTGCCACTCTCTAGACAATTTTGGAACTTTTTTCCCAACTCAAATGGTTTCAATAGTCTGATTGTGATCATACATTTTTACAAGGAATTTTTAAAATCTTTCCTCCAGTTAAGAAAGTCAAGGACTTAGGTCTTTTTCTTCCCTTATCAATATTGCAATGAAATTGATAAGTAAAGACCAACTCTTTCTTTTTGTTTTTAACCCAAGCAGATAATTCCCATCCATTCATCCATTTGGTGGACCAATGGTTGACATTCTGATGGAAGTTGTCACTTCTTAACAGTAGGCATTCTGTGACTATGTTGACAGCACTTTGGGTGAAGATCCTAACTGGTCTTAGATACACATAGGGAGAAATTTGCTCAGCCAGTGTCAGTCTTAAGCATGCGTATCAGAAGATCTTTCTAGAGCTGGGAATTTTCCCATGAAAGGGATTCAGTTAGGGAAGAGACACTTGCCCCAGAGGTTTACATTCTTCTTGAAGACTGCTTAAGGAACTTAGATGCCATGTCCATTTGGATCTGTGTCTGCACAGAACTTTGTCATGCCAGTGCTTGAAATGCATCTTGAAGAGAATTCACTAGCACAGAATGAATGAGAGTGGAAGGGGTTGGTGGGGCTAACCAGGCCCAACCCCCCTGCCTAAACCAGGATACCTAGAGCCTCTTGCCCAGGATTCTATCTGGGTGTACTTTTAATGTCTTCAAAGATCCAGGCTCCACAATCTTTCTGGGCAGTCTGTGCCGTGGTTCACTCACCCTCACAGTAAAGAATCATTTCCTGATGTTCCTGTATTTCAGTGTGTGCCCACTGCCTCTTGTCTTTTCACTCAGCATCACTGAAAAGACACTGATTCCCTCCCCTTTGCACTATTGCTTCCATATGGATGTGTGCTGCCATGTAGAGATATGTCAAAAACCTCCCTGAAGCCCAGGCAGATAATATTCCCTTCATCTACCAGTCAAGTTAATTCATCAGAGGAGTTTAAAGTTATGTTCAGCATGAAATGCCCCTGAAAAATCATGCTAACTACATTATTGTGTCGTCTTTCATGTGCCTGGCAAGGTTTTCCAGGAAGAGCTGCTTCATCAACTTCCTGGGTATAAAAAAGAGGCTGGCTGGTTTGTACGATTGCGAGTCCTCCTAAATGTCTTTTTTGAAGATGAGTGTAATTTGCTTACATCCAGTCCTTAGACTCTCTTGTCGTCTACATCTTAGCAAAAAGCTTTTCTACTATGTCTGGAGAGGAGAAATTCTGCCAGCACAGAAAACATCTCCTATCGTGTTCTAGACGTTGCACGGAGGTGTGCCGAGTGTTTGGCATGAAGAAAAGAAAACTTGTCCAAAACAGCTTCCAATCGAATGTTCATGTGATTGGAAAAGTCAGGAGAGTGCAAAGGTACTGTTTTCTATCAGTTGGCAAGCTGCGCACACAATCCCAGTGTTGTACAGCTTCCTTCTTCACCTTTCCGAAGGTGCCGCTCTCTCCGGCTCCCGGAGGCGAAGAAGCGGCTTCTTCGCGCAAAGACGATTGTGCCGCTCACTGTGCACTCCTTAGCGCGGCTTCTGCCGAAAGACGCCCGGGAGCGGCTCTTAGCTCCGGAGAGCATCGTACCTTCGTCTTTAGCGTCTCTTCTCGTCTACATCTTAGCGAAAAGCTTTTCCACTATGTCTGGCGAGGAAAAACTGTGCCAGCACAGAAAATATCTCCCATCGTGTTCTAGACGTTGCACGGAGGTGTGCCGAGTGTTTGGCATGAAGGAAAGAAAAGTTGTCCAAAACAGCTTCCAATCAAATGTTCATGTGATTGGAAAAGTCAGGAGAGTGCAAAGGTACTGTTTTCTAGCAGTTGGCAAGCTGCGCACACAATCCCAGTGTTGTACAGCTTCCTTCTTCACCTTTCCGAAGGTGCCGCTCTCTCCGGCTCCCGGAGGCGAAGAAGCGGCTTCTTCGCGCAAAGACGATTGTGCCGCTCACTGTGCACTCCTTACCGCGGCTTCTGCCGAAAGACGCCCGGGAGCGGCTCTTAGCTCTGGACAGCATCGTATCTTCGTCTTTAGCGTCTCTTCCCGTCTACATCTTAGCAAAAAGCTTTTCTACTATGTCTGGCGAGGAAAAACTGTGCCAGCACAGAAAACATCTCCCATCGTGTTCTAGACGTTGCACGGAGGTGTGCCGAGTGTTTGGCATGAAGAAAAGAAAAGTTGTCCAAAACAGCTTCCAATCGAATGTTCATGTGATTGGAAAAGTCAGGAGAGTGCAAAGGTACTGTTTTCTAGCAGTTGGCAAGCTGCGCACACAATCCCAGTGTTGTACAGCTTCCTTCTTCACCTTTCCGAAGGTGCCGCTCTCTCCGGCTCCCGGAGGCGAAGAAGCGGCTTCTTCGCGCAAAGACGATTGTGCCGCTCACTGTGCACTCCTTAGCGCGGCTTCTGCCGAAAGACGCCCGGGAGCGGCTCTTAGCTCCGGACAGCATCGTACCTTCATCTTTAGCGTCTCTTCTCGTCTACATCTTAGCAAAAAGCTTTTCCACTATGTCTGGCGAGGAAAAACTGTGCCAGCACAGAAAACATCTCCCATCGTGTTCTAGACGTTGCACGGAGGTGTGCCGAGTGTTTGGCATGAAGAAAAGAAAAGTTGTCCAAAACAGCTTCCAATCGAATGTTCATGTGATTGGAAAAGTCAGGAGAGTGCAAAGGTACTGTTTTCTATCAGTTGGCAAGCTGCGCACACAATCCCAGTTGTACAGCTTCCTTCTTCACCTTTCCGAAGGTGCCGCTCTCTCCGGCTCCCGGAGGCGAAGAAGCGGCTTCTTTGTGCAAAGACGATTGTGCCGCTCACTGTGCACTCCTTAGCGCGGCTTCTGCCGAAAGACGCCCGGGAGCGGCTCTTAGCTCCGGACAGCATCGTACCTTCGTCTTTAGCGTCTCTTCTCGTCTACATCTTAGCAAAAAGCTTTTCTACTATGTCTGGCGAGGAAAAACTGTGCCAGCACAGAAAACATCTCCCATCGTGTTCTAGACGTTGCACGGAGGTGTGCCGAGTGTTTGGCATGAAGGAAAGAAAAGTTGTCCAAAACAGCTTCCAATCGAATGTTCATGTGATTGGAAAAGTCAGGAGAGTGCAAAGGTACTGTTTTCTATCAGTTGGCAAGCTGCGCACACAATCCCAGTGTTGTACAGCTTCCTTCTTCACCTTTCCGAAGGTGCCGCTCTCTCCGGCTCCCGGAGGCGAAGAAGCGGCTTCTTCGCGCAAAGACGATTGTGCCGCTCACTGTGCACTCCTTAGCGCGGCTTCTGCCGAAAGACGCCCGGGAGCGGCTCTTAGCTCCGGAGAGCATCGTACCTTCGTCTTTAGCGTCTCTTCTCGTCTACATCTTAGCGAAAAGCTTTTCCACTATGTCTGGCGAGGAAAAACTGTGCCAGCACAGAAAATATCTCCCATCGTGTTCTAGACGTTGCACGGAGGTGTGCCGAGTGTTTGGCATGAAGGAAAGAAAAGTTGTCCAAAACAGCTTCCAATCAAATGTTCATGTGATTGGAAAAGTCAGGAGAGTGCAAAGGTACTGTTTTCTAGCAGTTGGCAAGCTGCGCACACAATCCCAGTGTTGTACAGCTTCCTTCTTCACCTTTCCGAAGGTGCCGCTCTCTCCGGCTCCCGGAGGCGAAGAAGCGGCTTCTTCGCGCAAAGACGATTGTGCCGCTCACTGTGCACTCCTTAGCGCGGCTTCTGCCGAAAGACGCCCGGGAGCGGCTCTTAGCTCCGGAGAGCATCGTATCTTCGTCTTTAGCGTCTCTTCTCGTCTACATCTTAGCAAAAAGCTTTTCCACTATGTCTGGCGAGGAAAAACTGTGCCAGCACAGAAAACATCTCCCATCGTGTTCTAGACGTTGCACGGAGGTGTGCCGAGTGTTTGGCATGAAGGAAAGAAAAGTTGTCCAAAACAGCTTCCAATCAAATGTTCATGTGATTGGAAAAGTCAGGAGAGTGCAAAGGTACTGTTTTCTATCAGTTGGCAAGCTGCGCACACAATCCCAGTGTTGTACAGCTTCCTTCTTCACCTTTCCGAAGGTGCCGCTCTCTCCGGCTCCCGGAGGCGAAGAAGCGGCTTCTTCGCGCAAAGACGATTGTGCCGCTCACTGTGCACTCCTTAGCGCGGCTTCTGCCGAAAGACGCCCGGGAGCAGCTCTTAGCTCCGGAGAGCATCGTACCTTCGTATTTAGCGTCTCTTCCCGTCTACATCTTAGCAAAAAGCTTTTCCACTATGTCTGGCGAGGAAAAACTGTGCCAGCACAGAAAACATCTCCCATCGTGTTCTAGACGTTGCACGGAGGTGTGCCGAGTGTTTGGCATGAAGGAAAGAAAAGTTGCCGAAAACAGCTTCCAATCGAATGTTCATGTGATTGGAAAAGTCAGGAGAGTGCAAAGGTACTGTTTTCTATCAGTTGGCAAGCTGCGCACACAATCCCAGTGTTGTACAGCTTCCTTCTTCACCTTTCCGAAGGTGCCGCTCTCTCCGGCTCCCGGAGGCGAAGAAGCGGCTTCTTCGCGCAAAGACGATTGTGCCGCTCACTGTGCACTCCTTAGCGCGGCTTCTGCCGAAAGACGCCCGGGAGCAGCTCTTAGCTCCGGAGAGCATCGTACCTTCGTATTTAGCGTCTCTTCTCGTCTACATCTTAGCAAAAAGCTTTTCCACTCTATCTGGCGAGGAAAAACTGTGCCAGCACAGAAAACATCTCCCATCGTGTTCTAGACGTTGCACGGAGGTGTGCCGAGTGTTTGGCCTGAAGGAAAGAAAAGTTGTCCAAAACAGCTTCCAATCGAATGTTCATGTGATTGGAAAAGTCAGGAGAGTGCAAAGGTACTGTTTTCTAGCAGTTGGCAAGCTGCGCACACAATCCCAGTGTTGTACAGCTTCCTTCTTCACCTTTCCGAAGGTGCTGCTCTCTCCGGCTCCCGGAGGCGAAGAAGCGGCTTCTTCGCGCAAAGACGATTGTGCCGCTCACTATGCACTCCTTAGCGCGGCTTCTGCCGAAAGACGCCCGGGAGCAGCTCTTAGCTCCGGAGAGCATCGTACCTTCGTCTTTAGCGTCTCTTCTCGTCTACATCTTAGCAAAAAGCTTTTCCACTATGTTTGGCGAGGAAAAACTGTGCCAGCACAGAAAACATCACCCCTCGTGTTCTAGACGTTGCACGATCCCTATACTTAGGCTGATTTTCCTTCCTCGGGATAGGGATAGGCTTCAGCCTAGGGCTTGGAGTTTTTTAACCAGGAAGCCCTGAGTTCCAGGCTTACTGCATCTGCCAAAGGCATCCCAAAGGGAGTGCAGAAGTGCCACAACATGGCTGCTTTCACGGCTTTTCCCTTAGGAAGAACCCTAATACGCGGCTGATTTACCTTCCTAGGGTTACTGTTAGGCTTAGGCCTAGGACTTTTAAAACCAGGAAGCCCTGGCCTCCAGGCACACTGCAGCTGCGAAAGGCATCCCAAGGGGAGCGCAAAAGTGACACAACTTGGCTGCCACCACTGATATTTCCATGAGACCATCCCGAACCATAGGCTGATTTTCCTTCCTAGGGTTAAGGTTTGAGTTACGCCTGGGGTAAGGGTTCTATTAACCAGAAAGCCCTGAGTTCCAAGAACACAACAGCTTCGAAGGACTACCCAAGAAGAGCGCAAAAGTACCACAACGTGCCTGCCTCTACAGCTTTTTCCTTGGGGACATGCCTAATTCCTGGCTGATTTGCCTTTCTCGTCTTAGGGTTGGGGTTCAGCCTAGGGCTAGGATTTTTTTACCTAAGAAGCCCTGAGTTCCAGGCTTACTGCATCTGCCAAAGGCATCCCAAAGGGAGTGCAGAAGTGCAACAACACGGCTGCTTTCACGGCTTTCCCCTTAGGAAGAACCCTAATACGTGGCTGATTTACCTTCCTAGGGTTACTGTTAGGCTTAGGCTTAGGACTTTTAAAACTAGGAAGCCCTTAGATCCAGGCACACTGCAGCTGTTCACGGCATCCCAAGGGGAGTATTAAAGTACCACAACATGGCAGCTTTCACAGCTTTTTCCTTGGCACCATCCCTATACATAGGCTGATTTTTCTGCCTAGGGTAAGGGTTAGGGTTCAGCCTAGGGCTTGGAGTTTTTTAACCAGGAAGCCCTGAGTTCCAGGCTTACTGCATCTGCCAAAGGCATCCCAAAGGGAGTGCAGAAGTGCCACAACATGGCTGCTTTCACGGCTTTTCCCTTAGGAAGAACCCTAATACGCGGCTGATTTACCTTCCTAGGGTTACTGTTAGGCTTAGGCCTAGGACTTTTAAAACCAGGACGCCCTGGGCTCCAGGCACTCTGCAGCTGTGAAAGGCATCCCAAGGGGAGCGCAAAAGTGGCACAACTTGGCTGCCACCACTGATATTTCCATGAGACCATCCCGAACCATAGGCTGATTTTCCTTCCTAGGGTTAAGGTTTGAGTTACGCCTAGGGTAAGGGTTCTATTAACCAGAAAGACCTGAGTTCCAAGAACACAGCAGCTGCGAAGGACTACCCAAGAAGAGCGCAAAAGTACCACAACGTGCCTGCCTCCACAGCTTTTTCCTTGGGGACATGCCTAATTCCTGGCTGATTTGCCTTTCTCGTCTTAGGCTTGGGGTTCAGCCTAGGGCTAGGATTTTTTTACCTAGGAAGCCCTGAGTTCCAGGCTTACTGCATCTGCCAAAGGCATCCCAAAGGGAGTGCAGAAGTGCAACAACACGGCTGCTTTCACGGCTTTCCCCTTAGGAAGAACCCTAATACGCGGCTTATTTACCTTCCTAGGGTTACTGTTAGGCTTAGGCTTAGGACTTTTAAAACTAGGAAGCCCTTAGATCCAGGCACACTGCAGCTGTTCACGGCATCCCAAGGGGAGTATTAAAGTACCACAACATGGCAGCTTTCACAGCTTTTTCCTTGGCACCATCCCTATACATAAGCTGATTTATCTGCCTAGGGTTAGGGTTAGGGTTCAGCCTAGGGCTTGGAGTTTTTTAACCAGGAAGCCCTGAGTTCCAGGCTTACTGCATCTGCGAAAGGCATCCCAAAGGGAGTGCAGAAGTGCCACAACATGGCTGCTTTCACGGCTTTTCCCTTAGGAAGAACCCTAATACGCGGCTGATTTACCTTCCTAGGGTTACTGTTAGGCTTAGGCCTAGGACTTTTAAAACCAGGAAGCCCTGGGCTCCAGGCACTCTGCAGCTGCGAAAGGCATCCCAAGGGGAGCGCAAAAGTGGCACAACTTGGCTGCCACCACTGATATTTCCATGAGACCATCCCGAACCATAGGCTGATTTTTCTTCCTAGGGTTAAGGTTTGAGTTACGCCTAGGGTAAGGGTTCTATTAACCAGAAAGCCCTGAGTTCCAAGAACACAGCAGCTGCGAAGGACTAGCCAAGAAGAGCGCAAAAGTACCACAACATGCCTGCCTCCACAGCTTTTTCCTTGGGGACATGCCTAATTCCTGGCTGATTTGCCTTTCTCGTCTTAGGGTTGGGGTTCGGCCTAGGGCTAGGATTTTTTTAACTAGGAAGCCCTGAGTTCCAGGCTTACTGCATCTGTCAAAGGCATCCCAAAGGGAGTGCAGAAGTGCCACAACATGGCTGCTTTCACGGCTTTTCCCTTAGGAAGAACCCTAATACGCGGCTGATTTACCTTCCTAGGGTTACTGTTAGGCTTAGGCCTAGGACTTTTAAAACCAGGAAGCCCTGGGCTCCAGGCATGTGGGATCTCAGCACCTCAGGATGGAGGTGCAGAGAGTCCGAGACCACCCTTGGGGGGCTCGGGAATCCTGGAATGTTGCCAGAAGTGTCTGGTGGCAGGATTTTGATCCTACACAGGAGATGAGACCTGTATGAAGACTGGGAGGATTCCACTGGGTGAATGGTGAAGGGATAAGTTAGTTAAAGTGTAAAACACAGGGTTTAAGATTTTGGTACAGGGGGGTCTAGAGAAGTAAGATGGAGGAATTGGGGCGTGTCCTGTCCTTCTTCTTCTTCTTCTTGGCCTCCATCTTCTGTGGTGGTGGTGGCACTTTGGGATTGGTCATTAATAAAAGTGCACCGGTTAATAAGGGTAGAAGGTATTGGAGTAAAATGATAAATATTGTACACGTAACTTAGGGTATAAAGATAAGTGACCGCCCGGGGGCTTCGGCAGTGTGCCCATGGCTGACTTGCTGTGCAGACCTCTGTCGGGCTGAAAGAAAATCTTTTAGATAAACAATTAATAAACACCAAGACCGAGACAAGATCAGAAGTCTCTCCTCGTCCTTTGAAGCGTCGGCTCTCCAAGGCCATCCCTGGGCCTTTCCAGAATTCCAGAACAGAAGAAACAGAAAACGGTACAAGTGGCGTCCCTGAGAATTCCCTGGGAATTCCCTGAGAATTCCAGAGCACCTAAAACAACAGCAGAAAACCTAAACAGCCTAAACAGCCGAGAAACAGAGCAAAAATGGCATTCCCTGAGCTAACTATCTCCGGTAATAAATCAGCCCAGCAAAGAGAAAAGAAAAACGCCGAAAATCTACAAGTGGCGTCCCTGGACATAAATCAGCCAGAAGAACGCCGAAAATTTACAAGTGGCGTTCGCTGCGTGGGCACCCCCCACCAACCCTTTCGGGGGGGGGATCAGCCCTGAAGAGCTGAAGAGCTGAAGAGCTGAAGAGCCGAGAGAGCAGCTCCTGAGGAGAGAAGCCTGAGAAAAAAAAAAAAAAAGGAAAAGAAGAAAGAAGAAAAGAAAGAAAAGAAAAACGGCCAGAAGAGTCTGCAAAAAAACCAGCAGTCACTGAGAATTCCATCTCTCAGCTTCTGCCGAAGGCAGTTCGTAGAGCAGCCCGGATCGGAACCAGAAGGCGCCTCTGGATCCTTCTCCTGTGACCTGCTGGACAGAGACAGGAGCCTCCGGACAGCTCTGACGACAGAGTCGGTGAGAAGGCCAAAAAATAAGAATATGGGGGGTACACTGTCCCAGGAGCAAAAACAAATTTTGTCCGCCTTACAAGGCGTGGCTCAAACATATACAGAAAGGATCTCAAAAGAAAGAATTAAAACAGCTGTTGTTGTGGGCAAGGCTTAATTACCCACTGGCCGAAACATGCCTGCTATTTGAAGTGGGGTTTTGGCAGGAAATTAATAGGCACTTATATTTTCTAGCAACAAAAAAGGACGAGACAGCGTTAAAGCTGCTCTCGTCGGCAAGATTGATGCCAGAAAGGCATCATCTCGGCACAGTCGAAAAGACTGGGAGAGCAACGAAAAGTTGCCGGCACCCTCAGAAGGAGGGTGGGGAGCAAAGCTCCAGGAGAAAAAAAAAAAAAAAAGAAAAGAAAAAAGCTCTGGCCTCAAGAAGCCAGGGGAAAGGGCTCTCGAGAAAAGAGAGCAGGAAATAATATTAAAGCCCCGGTCCCAAAACCCAAAAACCCCAGGAAGCTCCTAAAGCGTCCTGAAAACTCCGGAGAGTACAAGGGAGTCAGGATCGGAAGGGGGGGTGCAGGGGGGAGAGAAGGGATCGGGGGGGGGAGGCGTTTCCCGCGGGGGGCACGGCGCGGCAGCGACGGAGCCGGCGGGGAGCGCGGGTGAAGAGATAAAGGGAGACATGAGTGCAGACGCGGCTTTTATCAGCGCGGCGCCGGGGGGTGGCGGCCGGCCCGGCCGGCAGAGTAGCGGGAACGCGCGCGGCGGGCAAAACTCGCAAAAATCCGGGAGCGAAGTCGGGTCGAATTGCGGGGCGGGCCCGGGTGCCGGCGGGGGGCGGGCTGTACACACCGGCAGGAGGAGCCAGGGACACAACGTCAGAGGGAGAGTGACATCAGCTCGGGAGAGACAGGGAGCAGCTCACAGAGCACGCATGCGCAGAGAGTAGAGCGCAGGCGGGGGCGGGCTCAATCCCTTGTGACGTCTCGGGCGAGGAGGGGCTGTGCTCGGGACTCTACGTCCCCCAGCACCACACCCTCTCCAGAGTTGATACCTTCGGATGAAATCCTCGGAGTCCCAGTCCCTTCCCTTCAAGGGAGACGTTCTGGTGTTCAAGCTCCATTTTCAGCTGAATTAAAAGCCAAGCAGACACGGTCTCAAATGAGATCACGAACACGGCAATCGACAGGACAGGGGCAGTCGAGCTCATGCTGTCATCCGAGCTGGGGAGGCCGGTGACAGCGCCACCTAGTGGGGGGCAAGGCTTTCGCTTGTATCTCCACAGATCGAGACGTGGGTGTCGGCACGACACGTGAAACCATTTGGAGTGCGAGAACATGAAAATGCGGACCCCAGAAACAAAGATCCAAGAAAAAAAAAGAGACGAGTACTCAGACAGGGGTCGAGACTCAGATTGCCAAGACGACTCGGAAGAGAAATAAAAAGGAACTAAGGACTTTGGGGGGATTCTCTGTTAAGGTCCTGAATGAAAAGCAAAACAATGATGTCACACAGAAGTGAAGCCATGAGTTTCATGATGCTTATGCGCATCATTCTTTCATTCATTGAAATAAGCAATGGGGGTAATTACCTATTAGTCAGCCAAAGCAAAATGTATGGTAGAATTCTTTGACATCTCTCCCATTTGGAGAGGAATTTTAAGAGTAGGATTCTATGTTTTAATAATTCTCCTATTCCTCATACTTGTCGTCCCATGCATATTTGCATGTTTAAAACACGCTATGAATCGAATAGTAAAAGAGGTCTTCCTGGTGCAAACAGAAGGGGGAGATGTGGGATCTCAGCACCTCAGGATGGAGGTGCAGAGAGGCCGAGACCACCCTTGGGGGGCTCGGGAATCCTGGAATGTTGCCAGAAGTGTCTGGTGGCAGGATTTTGATCCTACACAGGAGATGAGACCTGTATGAAGACTGGGAGGATTCCACTGGGTGAATGGTGAAGGGATAAGTTAGTTAAAGTGTAAAACACAGGGTTTAAGATTTTGGTACAGGGGGGTCTAGAGAAGTAAGATGGAGGAATTGGGGCGTGTCCTGTCCTTCTTCTTCTTCTTCTTGGCCTCCATCTTCTGTGGTGGTGGTGGCACTTTGGGATTGGTCATTACTAAAAGTGCACCGGTTAATAAGGGTAGAAGGTATTGGAGTAAAATGATAAATATTGTACACGTAACTTAGGGTATAAAGATAAGTGACCGCCCGGGGGCTTCGGCAGTGTGCCCATGGCTGACTTGCTGTGCAGACCTCTGTCGGGCTGAAAGAAAATCTTTTAGATAAACAATTAATAAACACCAAGACCGAGACAAGATCAGAAGTCTCTCCTCGTCCTTTGAAGCGTCGGCTCTCCAAGGCCATCCCTGGGCCTTTCCAGAATTCCAGAACAGAAGAAACAGAAAACGGTACAAGTGGCGTCCCTGAGAATTCCCTGGGAATTCCCTGAGAATTCCAGAGCACCTAAAACAGCAGCAGAAAACCTTACACAGGCACATGCAGCTGTTCAAGGCATCCCAAGAGGGCTGCAGAAGTGACACAACTTGGCTGCCTCTGCTGCTATTCTCATGAGACCATCCCGAACCTTAGGCTGATTTTCCTTCCTAGGGTTAAGGTTTGAGTTACGCCTCGGGTAAGGGTTCTATTAACCAGAAAGCCCTGAGTTCCAAGAACACAGCTGCTGCGAAGGACTACCCAAGAAGAGCGCAAAAGTACCACAACGTGCCTGCCTCCACAGCTTTTTCCTTGGGGACATGCCTAATTCCTGGCTGATTTGCCTTTCTCGTCTTAGGGTTGGGGTTCGGCCTAGGGCTAGGATTTTTAAAATCAGGAAGCCCTGAGTTCCAGGCACACTGGAGCTGTGAAAGGCATCCAAAAGGGAGTGCAAAAGTGCCACAACATGGTTGCTTTCACGACTTTTTCCTTGGCAAGAAGCTTAACACCAGGCTGATTTCCCTTCCCAGGGTTACTGTAAGGTTTAGGACTAGGGCTAGGATTTTTAAAACTAGGAAGCCCTTAGATCCAGGCACACTGCAGCTATTCAAGGCATCTCAAGGGGAGTACAAAAGTGCAACAACATGGCAGCTTTCACAGCTTTTTCCTTGGCACCATCCCTATACCTAGGCTGATTTATCTGCCTAGGGTTAGGGTTAGGGTTCAGCCTAGGGCTTGGAGTTTTTTAACCAGGAAGCCCTGAGTTCCAGGCTTACTGCATCTGCCAAAGGCATCCCAAAGGGAGTGCAAAAGTGCCACAACATGGCTGCTTTCACAGCTTTTCCCTTAGGAAGAACCCAAATACCCGGCTGATTTACCTTCCTAGGGTTACTGTTAGGCTTAGGCCTAGGACTTTTAAAACCAGGAAGCCCTGGGCTCCAGGCACACTGCAGCTGTTAAAGGCATCCCAAGAGGGCCGCAGAAGTGACACAACTTGGCTGCCTCTGCTTCTATTCTCATGAGACCATCCCGAACCATAGGCTGATTTTCCTTCCTAGGGTTAATGTTTGAGTTTCGCCTAGGGTAAGAGGTCTATTAACCAGAAAGACCTGAGTTCCAAGAACACACCAGCTGCGAAGGACTACCCAAGAAGAGCGCAAAAGTACCACAACATGCCTGCCTCCACAGCTTTTTCCTTGGGGACATGCCTAATTCCTGGCTGATTTGCCTTTCTCGTCTTAGGGTTGGGGTTCGGCCTAGGGCTAGGATTTTTAAAATCAGGAAGCCCTGAGTTCCAGGCATACTGGAGCTTTGAAAGGCATCCCAAAGGGAGTGCAAAAGTGCCACAACATGGCTGCTTTCCCGGCTTTTTCCTTGGCAAGAAGCCTAACACCAGGCTGATTTATCTTCCTAGGGTTACTGTAAGGCTTAGGCCTAGTGCTAGGATTTTTAAAACTAGGAAGCCCTTAGCTCCAAGCACACTGCAGCTGTTCAAGGCATCCCAAGAGGGCCGCAGAAGTGACACAACTTGGCTGCCTCTGCTGCTATTCTCATGAGTCCATCCCGAACCATAGGCTAATTTTCCTTCCTAGGGTGAGGGTTAGAGTTACGCCTAGGGTTAGTGTTTTTTTAACCAGAAAGCCCTGAGTTCCAAGAACACAGCAGCTGCCAAGGACTACCCAAGAGGAGGGGAAAAGTGCCACAACATGGCTGCCTCCAGCGCTTTTTCCTTGGGACCATCATTGAACCTAGGCTGACTTACTTGCCTCCAGTTGCACCTATGGTCACGCCAAGAGATAGGGATTTTAAATCAGTAAACCCTGAGCTCCAGACCCAGTGCAGCTGCAAAAGGCTTCCCAAGGGCAGCCAAAAATTGCCTCAACATGCTCCTTCCAGTGCTTTTTTCCTTGGGAACATCCCTATACCCAGGCTGATTTATCTGCCTAGGCTTAGGGTTAGGGTTCAGCCTAGAGATAGGATTTTTTCAAACAGGAAGCCCTGAATTCCAGGCACACTGCAGCTGTTAAAGGCAGTGTTCTACGTCAACCGCAACTTAGTCTGAAATAAATGCTTTTTCCCTGAGAGCATCTGAGAGGTTTGCATGAAGCACTGATATCTGACATTTGCAATTTTGAATAGGAGAGGAGAAAGAAAATGGGAAGAAGTTTTTAATTTTAGTGGTTTCAATGTTAATTTCCGTACACTTTTTCAAAACTTGTCAGCTCAAATGCCCATCAACATCTTTTAGTCATCTGTAAGTCAGTATTCATATAAAATGTGCTTCAAATCAAAAGAATTTCAAATTTGCACTCCAAATTTCTATGCCTAGATTTATGATTTCCTACACATATTAGATGAAAGGAAGGCCTTTTTTACTGTGGGAGTGCTGGAACACTGGAACAGGTTGCCCAGGGAAGTTGTGGGTGTCCCATCCCTGAAAGTATTCAAGGTCAGCTTGGACGGGGCTTGGAGCAGCAACAAAGGAGAAGCTTGATGGTAGAGAAACAAAGTTGGACTATAGAAGAAACTGGGATTGAAGTATAGGAGCAAGTTTTCTCTCAGCTCTTGGGGTAAATTCAAAGTTGTACAAAATGACATTTATCTGTGCTATTCACTACTGTAACAGAAATGTTCATGAAAACTGTACAGAAGATAGCAAATTTTAAAAGAGATAAGAATTACAGCATAAAATCCATGGGATGGGTTACAACATGAGACACTCTCTAAGAGAAAATCTCTGTGTTTCAGCACTTCATCATGGTAAGATTTCATGAAGTGCCAAAGAAGGCGGCAAAATATCATTCGGGACGTTATTTCCTGGAATTCAGCCTGGCCATTAGTAGGAACTGGGTTTGACCACATCATGTAGATATACCACACACACTTTTCCCTTCACTGAAAAATGACTGTTTCCAACGAAGAAGCAATTGACGATCAAAATTGATTGAAAGCATCTTAAACATGTCAAGTATTTCATTGTAGATGATCTGTGATCCAAATGCTTCTTCCACCTTCGAGAGGGACAGAACAATTCTTCCATATCATGATGGTTTAAAATTGTATCAACCAATGTTTTCTGCTGAAAAGATAGCATCTATTTTTTTCTATTTTTGCAAGAAAATATTCCTAGACATACAACAGGTGAGAACTAAGTAATTTTAAAGAAACAAATGAAAAGAAAATATTCTGTAAATAGAATGAAATGAAAAGCTGTGTTTTAAATAGGAGCTAAATATGAAACAGAATTTTTGTACCAGGCATTTGAATTACTGCACCAGCTCTTTTGCCCATCAAGAGAGGCGTTTAGCATTTCAGTCTTTTCCAAGGTGTTCATGATCTGCTATGCTGATCTCTGTGTGTGCCTAGGTGTGTGTGGAAGGGGGGGCATGTGAAGGGGAGTGTGTATGTTTGCTTTACAATTGTTGTGGCAGATTCATGCCTCAGCTCCACATTTTGTTTTAGAAAGGTCACACAGAGTGGATGTGAAGTTTACTATCAACAAGAGATCAATTCCCAAATCATCCATTTCACTCTACCTTATAAATCATGTGCTTTGTTGCATATTTTATCAAATCTACTTTCAAGCCAGATGGAGGAAGGAGGATGTGGCAATCCCTCCACCATCTTGCAACTTTTATGCAAGTAGGTTTTATAGAAAATCATCATTTCTCTTGGAAATATGTCTGGAACAGGCATGATGGTAGTGTCAACCTGTTGGAGTTTTTGTTGCTGGAAGAAGTTATACAAAAGGATTGGTTTTTACATTGACCAGTTACTGAATCAAGCTCAGGAATACATTGGAAATTCAACTGGGGCTTCCTTTCCCCGGCAGACTACTTCTAGAACGAGCTTGTACACTGAAGCTTACTCTTTTGCCCTCTTTTAGTTTCTTTCCTATTTTCTTGGCTTCTTTGCCACTCTCTAGACAATTTTGGAACTTTTTTCCCAACTCAAATGGTTTCAATAGTCTGATTGTGATCATACATTTTTACAAGGAATTTTTAAAATCTTTCCTCCAGTTAAGAAAGTCAAGGACTTAGGTCTTTTTCTTCCCTTATCAATATTGCAATGAAATTGATAAGTAAAGACCAACTCTTTCTTTTTGTTTTTAACCCAAGCAGATAATTCCCATCCATTCATCCATTTGGTGGACCAATGGTTGACATTCTGATGGAAGTTGTCACTTCTTAACAGTAGGCATTCTGTGACTATGTTGACAGCACTTTGGGTGAAGATCCTAACTGGTCTTAGATACACATAGGGAGAAATTTGCTCAGCCAGTGTCAGTCTTAAGCATGCGTATCAGAAGATCTTTCTAGAGCTGGGAATTTTCCCATGAAAGGGATTCAGTTAGGGAAGAGACACTTGCCCCAGAGGTTTACATTCTTCTTGAAGACTGCTTAAGGAACTTAGATGCCATGTCCATTTGGATCTGTGTCTGCACAGAACTTTGTCATGCCAGTGCTTGAAATGCATCTTGAAGAGAATTCACTAGCACAGAATGAATGAGAGTGGAAGGGGTTGGTGGGGCTAACCAGGCCCAACCCCCCTGCCTAAACCAGGATACCTAGAGCCTCTTGCCCAGGATTCTATCTGGGTGTACTTTGAATGTCTTCAAAGATCCAGGCTCCACAATCTTTCTGGGCAGTCTGTGCCGTGGTTCACTCACCCTCACAGTAAAGAATCATTTCCTGATGTTCCTGTATTTCAGTGTGTGCCCACTGCCTCTTGTCTTTTCACTCAGCATCACTGAAAAGACACTGATTCCCTCCCCTTTGCACTATTGCTTCCATATGGATGTGTGCTGCCATGTAGAGATATGTCAAAAACCTCCCTGAAGCCCAGGCAGATAATATTCCCTTCATCTACCAGTCAAGTTAATTCATCAGAGGAGTTTAAAGTTATGTTCAGCATGAAATGCCCCTGAAAAATCATGCTAACTACATTATTGTGTCGTCTTTCATGTGCCTGGCAAGGTTTTCCAGGAAGAGCTGCTTCATCAACTTCCTGGGTATAAAAAAGAGGCTGGCTGGTTTGTACGATTGCGAGTCCTCCTAAATGTCTTTTTTGAAGATGAGTGTAATTTGCTTACATCCAGTCCTTAGCCTCTCTTGTCGTCTACATCTTAGCAAAAAGCTTTTCTACTATGTCTGGAGAGGAGAAATTGTGCCAGCACAGAAAACATCTCCTATCGTGTTCTAGACGTTGCACGGAGGTGTGCCGAGTGTTTGGCATGAAGAAAAGAAAAGTTGTCCAAAACAGCTTCCAATCGAATGTTCATGTGATTGGAAAAGTCAGGAGAGTGCAAAGGTACTGTTTTCTAGCAGTTGGCAAGCTGCGCACACAATCCCAGTGTTGTACAGCTTCCTTCTTCACCTTTCCGAAGGTGCCGCACTCTCCGGCTCCCGGAGGCGAAGAAGCGACTTCTTCACGCAAAGACGATTGTGCCGCTCACTGTGCACTCCTTAGCGCGGCGTCTGCCGAAAGACGCCCGGGAGCAGCTCTTAGCTCCGGAGAGCATCGTACCTTCGTCTTTAGCGTCTCTTCTCGTCTACATCTTAGCAAAAAGCTTTTCCACTATGTCTGGCGAGGAAAAACTGTGCCAGCACAGAAAACATCTCCCATCGTGTTCTAGACGTTGCACGGAGGTGTGCCGAGTGTTTGGCCTGAAGGAAAGAAAAGTTGTCCAAAACAGCTTCCAATCGAATGTTCATGTGATTGGAAAAGTCAGGAGAGTGCAAAGGTACTGTTTTCTAGCAGTTGGCAAGCTGCGCACACAATCCCAGTGTTGTACAGCTTCCTTCTTCACCTTTCCGAAGGTGCCGCTCTCTCCGGCTCCCGGAGGCGAAGAAGCGGCTTCTTCGCGCAAAGACGATTGTGCCGCTCACTATGCACTCCTTAGCGCGGCTTCTGCCGAAAGACGCCCGGGAGCGGCTCTTAGCTCCGGAGAGCATCGTACCTTCGTCTTTAGCGTCTCTTCCCGTCTACATCTTAGCAAAAAGCTTTTCCACTATGTCTGGCGAGGAAAAACTGTGCCAGCACAGAAAACATCTCCCCTCGTGTTCTAGACGTTGCACGATCCCTATACTTAGGCTGATTTTCCTTCCTCGGGATAGGGATAGGCTCCAGCCTTGGGCTTGGAGTTTTTTAACCAGGAAGCCCTGAGTTCCAGGCTTACTGCATCTGCCAAAGGCATCCCAAAGGGAGTGCAGAAGTGCCACAACATGGCTGCTTTCACGGCTTTTCCCTTAGGAAGAACCCTAATACGCGGCTGATTTACCTTCCTAGGGTTACTGTTAGGCTTAGGCCTAGGACTTTTAAAACCAGGAAGCCCTGGTCTCCAGGCACACTGCAGCTGCGAAAGGCATCCCAAGGGGAGCGCAAAAGTGACACAACTTGGCTGCCTCTGCTGCTATTCTCATGACACCATCCCGAACCATAGGCTGATTTTCCTTCCTAGGGTTAAGGTTTGAGTTACGCCTAGGGTAAGGGTTCTATTAACCAGAAAGCCCTGAGTTCCAAGAACACAGCAGCTGCGAAGGACTAGCCAAGAAGAGCACAAAAGTACCACAACGTGCCTGCCTCCACAGCTTTTTCCTTGGGGACATGCCTAATTCCTGGCTGATTTGCCTTTCTCGTCTTAGGGTTGGGGTTCGGCCTAGGGCTAGGATTTTTTTACCTAGGAAGCCCTGAGTTCCAGGCTTACTGCATCTGCCAAAGGCAACCCAAAGGGAGTGCAGAAGTGCAACAACACGGCTGCTTTCACGGCTTTCCCCTTAGGAAGAACCCTAATACGCGGCTGATTTACCTTCCTAGGGTTACTGTTAGGCTTAGGCTTTGGACTTTTAAAACTAGGAAGCCCTTAGATCCAGGCACACTGCAGCTGTTCAAGGCATCCCAAGGGGAGTATTAAAGTACCACAACATGGCAGCTTTCACAGCTTTTTCCTTGGCACCATCCCTATACATATGCTGATTTATCTGCCTAGGGTTAGGGTTAGGGTTCAGCCTAGGGCTTGGAGTTTTTTAACCAGGAAGCCCTGAGTTCCAGGCTTACTGCATCTGCCAAAGGCATCCCAAAGGGAGTGCAGAAGTGCCACAACATGGCTGCTTTCACGGCTTTTCCCTTAGGAAGAACCCTAATACGCGGCTGATTTACCTTCCTAGGGTTACTGTTAGGCTTAGGCCTAGGACTTTTAAAACCAGGAAGCCCTGGGCTCCAGGCACTCTGCAGCTGCGAAAGGCATCCCAAGGGGAGCGCAAAAGTGGCACAACTTGGCTGCCACCACTGATATTTCCATGAGACCATCCCGAACCATAGGCTGATTTTCCTTCCTAGGGTTAAGGTTTGAGTTACGCCTAGGGTAAGGGTTCTATTAACCAGAAAGCCCTGAGTTCCAAGAACACAGCAGCTGCGAAGGACTACCCAAGAAGAGCGCAAAAGTACCACAACATGCCTGCCTCCACAGCTTTTTCCTTGGGGACATGCCTAATTCCTGGCTGATTTGCCTTTCTCGTCTTAGAGTTGGGGTTCGGCCTAGGGCTAGGATTTTTTTAACTAGGAAGCCCTGAGTTCCAGGCTTACTGCATCTGCCTAAAGCATCCCAAAGGGAGTGCAGAAGTGCCACAACATGGCTGCTTTCACGGCTTTTCCCTTAGGAAGAACCCTAATACGCGGCTGATTTACCTTCCTAGGGTTACTGTTAGGCTTAGGCCTAGGACTTTTAAAACCAGGAAGCCCTGGGCTCCAGGCACACTGCAGCTGTTCAAGGCATCCCAAGAGGGCTGCAGAAGTGACACAACTTGGCTGCCTCTGCTGCTATTCTCATGAGACAATCCCGAACCATAGGCTGATTTTCCTTCCTAGGGTTAAGGTTTGAGTTACTCCTCGGGTAAGGGTTCTATTAACCAGAAATCCCTGAGTTCCAAGAACACAGCTGCTGCGAAGGACTACCCAAGAAGAGCGCAAAAGTACCACAACGTGCCTGCCTCCACAGCTTTTTCCTTGGGGACATGCCTAATTCCTGGCTGATTTGCCTTTCTCGTCTTAGGGTTGGGGTTCGGCCTAGGGCTAGGATTTTTAAAATCAGGAAGCCCTGAGTTCCAGGCATACTGGAGCTTTGAAAGGCATCCCAAAGGGAGTGCAGAACTGCCACAACATGGCTGCTTTCCCGGCTTTTTCCTTGGCAAGAAGCCTAACACCAGGCTGATTTATCTTCCTAGGGTTACTGTAAGGCTTAGGCCTAGTGCTAGGATTTTTAAAACTAGGAAGCCCTTAGCTCCAGGCACACTGCAGCTGTTCAAGGCATCCCAAGAGGGCCGCAGAAGTGACACAACTTGGTTGCCTCTGCTGCTATTCTCATGAGTCCATCCCGAACCATAGGCTGATTTTCCTTCCTTGGGTGAGGGTTAGAGTTACGCCTAGGGTTAGTGTTTTTTTAACCAGAAAGCCCTGAGTTCCAAGAACACAGCAGCTGCCAAGGACTACCCAAGAGGAGGGGAAAAGTGCCACAACATGGCTGCCTCCAGCGCTTTTTCCTTGGGACCATCATTGAACCTAGGCTGATTTACTTGCCTCCAGTTGCACCTATGGTCACGCCAAGAGAAAGGGATTTTAAATCAGTAAACCCTGAGCTCCAGACCCAGTGCAGCTGCAAAAGGCTTCCCAAGGGCAGCCAAAAATTGCCTCAACATGCTCCTTCCAGTGCTTTTTTCCTTGGGAACATCCCTATACCCAGGCTGATTTATCTGCCTAGGCTTAGGGTTAGGGTTCAGCCTAGAGATAGGATTTTTTCAAACAGGAAGCCCTGAATTCCAGGCACACTGCAGCTGTTAAAGGCAGTGTTCTACGTCAACCGCAACTTAGTCTGAAATAAATGCTTTTTCCCTGAGAGCATCTGAGAGGTTTGCATGAAGCACTGATATCTGACATTTGCAATTTTGAATAGGAGAGGAGAAAGAAAATGGGAAGAAGTTTTTAATTTTAGTGGTTTCAATGTTAATTTCCGTACACTTTTTCAAAACTTGTCAGCTCAAATGCCCATCAACATCTTTTAGTCATCTGTAAGTCAGTATTCATATAAAATGTGCTTCAAATCAAAAGAATTTCAAATTTGCACTCCAAATTTCTATGCCTAGATTTATGATTTCCTACACATATTAGATGAAAGGAAGGCCTTTTTTACTGTGGGAGTGCTGGAACACTGGAACAGGTTGCCCAGGGAAGTTGTGGGTGTCCCATCCCTGAAAGTATTCAAGGTCAGCTTGGACGGGGCTTGGAGCAGCAACAAAGGAGAAGCTTGATGGTAGAGAAACAAAGTTGGACTATAGAAGAAACTGGGATTGAAGTATAGGAGCAAGTTTTCTCTCAGCTCTTGGGGTAAATTCAAAGTTGTACAAAATGACATTTATCTGTGCTATTCACTACTGTAACAGAAATGTTCATGAAAACTGTACAGAAGATAGCAAATTTTAAAAGAGATAAGAATTACAGCATAAAATCCATGGGATGGGTTACAACATGAGACACTCTCTAAGAGAAAATCTCTGTGTTTCAGCACTTCATCATGGTAAGATTTCATGAAGTGCCAAAGAAGGCGGCAAAATATCATTCGGGACGTTATTTCCTGGAATTCAGCCTGGCCATTAGTAGGAACTGGGTTTGACCACATCATGTAGATATACCACACACACTTTCCCTTCACTGAAAAATGACTGTTTCCAACGAAGAAGCAATTGACGATCAAAATTGATTGAAAGCATCTTAAACATGTCAAGTATTTCATTGTAGATGATCTGTGATCCAAATGCTTCTTCCACCTTCGAGAGGGACAGAACAATTCTTCCATATCATGATGGTTTAAAATTGTATCAACCAATGTTTTCTGCTGAAAAGATAGCATCTATTTTTTTCTATTTTTGCAAGAAAATATTCCTAGACATACAACAGGTGAGAACTAAGTAATTTTAAAGAAACAAATGAAAAGAAAATATTCTGTAAATAGAATGAAATGAAAAGCTGTGTTTTAAATAGGAGCTAAATATGAAACAGAATTTTTGTACCAGGCATTTGAATTACTGCACCAGCTCTTTTGCCCATCAAGAGAGGCGTTTAGCATTTCAGTCTTTTCCAAGGTGTTCATGATCTGCTATGCTGATCTCTGTGTGTGCCTAGGTGTGTGTGGAAGGGGGGGCATGTGAAGGGGAGTGTGTATGTTTGCTTTACAATTGTTGTGGCAGATTCATGCCTCAGCTCCACATTTTGTTTTAGAAAGGTCACACAGAGTGGATGTGAAGTTTACTATCAACAAGAGATCAATTCCCAAATCATCCATTTCACTCTACCTTATAAATCATGTGCTTTGTTGCATATTTTATCAAATCTACTTTCAAGCCAGATGGAGGAAGGAGGATGTGGCAATCCCTCCACCATCTTGCAACTTTTATGCAAGTAGGTTTTATAGAAAATCATCATTTCTCTTGGAAATATGTCTGGAACAGGCATGATGGTAGTGTCAACCTGTTGGAGTTTTTGTTGCTGGAAGAAGTTATACAAAAGGATTGGTTTTTACATTGACCAGTTACTGAATCAAGCTCAGGAATACATTGGAAATTCAACTGGGGCTTCCTTTCCCCGGCAGACTACTTCTAGAACGAGCTTGTACACTGAAGCTTACTCTTTTGCCCTCTTTTAGTTTCTTTCCTATTTTCTTGGCTTCTTTGCCACTCTCTAGACAATTTTGGAACTTTTTTCCCAACTCAAATGGTTTCAATAGTCTGATTGTGATCATACATTTTTACAAGGAATTTTTAAAATCTTTCCTCCAGTTAAGAAAGTCAAGGACTTAGGTCTTTTTCTTCCCTTATCAATATTGCAATGAAATTGATAAGTAAAGACCAACTCTTTCTTTTTGTTTTTAACCCAAGCAGATAATTCCCATCCATTCATCCATTTGGTGGACCAATGGTTGACATTCTGATGGAAGTTGTCACTTCTTAACAGTAGGCATTCTGTGACTATGTTGACAGCACTTTGGGTGAAGATCCTAACTGGTCTTAGATACACATAGGGAGAAATTTGCTCAGCCAGTGTCAGTCTTAAGCATGCGTATCAGAAGATCTTTCTAGAGCTGGGAATTTTCCCATGAAAGGGATTCAGTTAGGGAAGAGACACTTGCCCCAGAGGTTTACATTCTTCTTGAAGACTGCTTAAGGAACTTAGATGCCATGTCCATTTGGATCTGTGTCTGCACAGAACTTTGTCATGCCAGTGCTTGAAATGCATCTTGAAGAGAATTCACTAGCACAGAATGAATGAGAGTGGAAGGGGTTGGTGGGGCTAACCAGGCCCAACCCCCCTGCCTAAACCAGGATACCTAGAGCCTCTTGCCCAGGATTCTATCTGGGTGTACTTTGAATGTCTTCAAAGATCCAGGCTCCACAATCTTTCTGGGCAGTCTGTGCCGTGGTTCACTCACCCTCACAGTAAAGAATCATTTCCTGATGTTCCTGTATTTCAGTGTGTGCCCACTGCCTCTTGTCTTTTCACTCAGCATCACTGAAAAGACACTGATTCCCTCCCCTTTGCACTATTGCTTCCATATGGATGTGTGCTGCCATGTAGAGATATGTCAAAAACCTCCCTGAAGCCCAGGCAGATAATATTCCCTTCATCTACCAGTCAAGTTAATTCATCAGAGGAGTTTAAAGTTATGTTCAGCATGAAATGCCCCTGAAAAATCATGCTAACTACATTATTGTGTCGTCTTTCATGTGCCTGGCAAGGTTTTCCAGGAAGAGCTGCTTCATCAACTTCCTGGGTATAAAAAAGAGGCTGGCTGGTTTGTACGATTGCGAGTCCTCCTAAATGTCTTTTTTGAAGATGAGTGTAATTTGCTTACATCCAGTCCTTAGCCTCTCTTGTCGTCTACATCTTAGCAAAAAGCTTTTCTACTATGTCTGGAGAGGAGAAATTGTGCCAGCACAGAAAACATCTCCTATCGTGTTCTAGACGTTGCACGGAGGTGTGCCGAGTGTTTGGCATGAAGAAAAGAAAAGTTGTCCAAAACAGCTTCCAATCGAATGTTCATGTGATTGGAAAAGTCAGGAGAGTGCAAAGGTACTGTTTTCTAGCAGTTGGCAAGCTGCGCACACAATCCCAGTGTTGTACAGCTTCCTTCTTCACCTTTCCGAAGGTGCCGCACTCTCCGGCTCCCGGAGGCGAAGAAGCGACTTCTTCACGCAAAGACGATTGTGCCGCTCACTGTGCACTCCTTAGCGCGGCGTCTGCCGAAAGACGCCCGGGAGCAGCTCTTAGCTCCGGAGAGCATCGTACCTTCGTCTTTAGCGTCTCTTCTCGTCTACATCTTAGCAAAAAGCTTTTCCACTATGTCTGGCGAGGAAAAACTGTGCCAGCACAGAAAACATCTCCCATCGTGTTCTAGACGTTGCACGGAGGTGTGCCGAGTGTTTGGCCTGAAGGAAAGAAAAGTTGTCCAAAACAGCTTCCAATCGAATGTTCATGTGATTGGAAAAGTCAGGAGAGTGCAAAGGTACTGTTTTCTAGCAGTTGGCAAGCTGCGCACACAATCCCAGTGTTGTACAGCTTCCTTCTTCACCTTTCCGAAGGTGCCGCTCTCTCCGGCTCCCGGAGGCGAAGAAGCGGCTTCTTCGCGCAAAGACGATTGTGCCGCTCACTATGCACTCCTTAGCGCGGCTTCTGCCGAAAGACGCCCGGGAGCGGCTCTTAGCTCCGGAGAGCATCGTACCTTCGTCTTTAGCGTCTCTTCCCGTCTACATCTTAGCAAAAAGCTTTTCCACTATGTCTGGCGAGGAAAAACTGTGCCAGCACAGAAAACATCTCCCCTCGTGTTCTAGACGTTGCACGATCCCTATACTTAGGCTGATTTTCCTTCCTCGGGATAGGGATAGGCTCCAGCCTTGGGCTTGGAGTTTTTTAACCAGGAAGCCCTGAGTTCCAGGCTTACTGCATCTGCCAAAGGCATCCCAAAGGGAGTGCAGAAGTGCCACAACATGGCTGCTTTCACGGCTTTTCCCTTAGGAAGAACCCTAATACGCGGCTGATTTACCTTCCTAGGGTTACTGTTAGGCTTAGGCCTAGGACTTTTAAAACCAGGAAGCCCTGGTCTCCAGGCACACTGCAGCTGCGAAAGGCATCCCAAGGGGAGCGCAAAAGTGACACAACTTGGCTGCCTCTGCTGCTATTCTCATGACACCATCCCGAACCATAGGCTGATTTTCCTTCCTAGGGTTAAGGTTTGAGTTACGCCTAGGGTAAGGGTTCTATTAACCAGAAAGCCCTGAGTTCCAAGAACACAGCAGCTGCGAAGGACTAGCCAAGAAGAGCACAAAAGTACCACAACGTGCCTGCCTCCACAGCTTTTTCCTTGGGGACATGCCTAATTCCTGGCTGATTTGCCTTTCTCGTCTTAGGGTTGGGGTTTGGCCTAGGGCTAGGATTTTTTTACCTAGGAAGCCCTGAGTTCCAGGCTTACTGCATCTGCCAAAGGCAACCCAAAGGGAGTGCAGAAGTGCAACAACACGGCTGCTTTCACGGCTTTCCCCTTAGGAAGAACCCTAATACGCGGCTGATTTACCTTCCTAGGGTTACTGTTAGGCTTAGGCTTTGGACTTTTAAAACTAGGAAGCCCTTAGATCCAGGCACACTGCAGCTGTTCAAGGCATCCCAAGGGGAGTATTAAAGTACCACAACATGGCAGCTTTCACAGCTTTTTCCTTGGCACCATCCCTATACATATGCTGATTTATCTGCCTAGGGTTAGGGTTAGGGTTCAGCCTAGGGCTTGGAGTTTTTTAACCAGGAAGCCCTGAGTTCCAGGCTTACTGCATCTGCCAAAGGCATCCCAAAGGGAGTGCAGAAGTGCCACAACATGGCTGCTTTCACGGCTTTTCCCTTAGGAAGAACCCTAATACGCGGCTGATTTACCTTCCTAGGGTTACTGTTAGGCTTAGGCCTAGGACTTTTAAAACCAGGAAGCCCTGGGCTCCAGGCACTCTGCAGCTGCGAAAGGCATCCCAAGGGGAGCGCAAAAGTGGCACAACTTGGCTGCCACCACTGATATTTCCATGAGACCATCCCGAACCATAGGCTGATTTTCCTTCCTAGGGTTAAGGTTTGAGTTACGCCTAGGGTAAGGGTTCTATTAACCAGAAAGCCCTGAGTTCCAAGAACACAGCAGCTGCGAAGGACTACCCAAGAAGAGCGCAAAAGTACCACAACATGCCTGCCTCCACAGCTTTTTCCTTGGGGACATGCCTAATTCCTGGCTGATTTGCCTTTCTCGTCTTAGAGTTGGGGTTCGGCCTAGGGCTAGGATTTTTTTAACTAGGAAGCCCTGAGTTCCAGGCTTACTGCATCTGCCTAAAGCATCCCAAAGGGAGTGCAGAAGTGCCACAACATGGCTGCTTTCACGGCTTTTCCCTTAGGAAGAACCCTAATACGCGGCTGATTTACCTTCCTAGGGTTACTGTTAGGCTTAGGCCTAGGACTTTTAAAACCAGGAAGCCCTGGGCTCCAGGCACACTGCAGCTGTTCAAGGCATCCCAAGAGGGCTGCAGAAGTGACACAACTTGGCTGCCTCTGCTGCTATTCTCATGAGACAATCCCGAACCATAGGCTGATTTTCCTTCCTAGGGTTAAGGTTTGAGTTACTCCTCGGGTAAGGGTTCTATTAACCAGAAAGCCCTGAGTTCCAAGAACACAGCTGCTGCGAAGGACTACCCAAGAAGAGCGCAAAAGTACCACAACGTGCCTGCCTCCACAGCTTTTTCCTTGGGGACATGCCTAATTCCTGGCTGATTTGCCTTTCTCGTCTTAGGGTTGGGGTTCGGCCTAGGGCTAGGATTTTTAAAATCAGGAAGCCCTGAGTTCCAGGCATACTGGAGCTTTGAAAGGCATCCCAAAGGGAGTGCAGAACTGCCACAACATGGCTGCTTTCCCGGCTTTTTCCTTGGCAAGAAGCCTAACACCAGGCTGATTTATCTTCCTAGGGTTACTGTAAGGCTTAGGCCTAGTGCTAGGATTTTTAAAACTAGGAAGCCCTTAGCTCCAGGCACACTGCAGCTGTTCAAGGCATCCCAAGAGGGCCGCAGAAGTGACACAACTTGGTTGCCTCTGCTGCTATTCTCATGAGTCCATCCCGAACCATAGGCTGATTTTCCTTCCTTGGGTGAGGGTTAGAGTTACGCCTAGGGTTAGTGTTTTTTTAACCAGAAAGCCCTGAGTTCCAAGAACACAGCAGCTGCCAAGGACTACCCAAGAGGAGGGGAAAAGTGCCACAACATGGCTGCCTCCAGCGCTTTTTCCTTGGGACCATCATTGAACCTAGGCTGATTTACTTGCCTCCAGTTGCACCTATGGTCACGCCAAGAGAAAGGGATTTTAAATCAGTAAACCCTGAGCTCCAGACCCAGTGCAGCTGCAAAAGGCTTCCCAAGGGCAGCCAAAAATTGCCTCAACATGCTCCTTCCAGTGCTTTTTTCCTTGGGAACATCCCTATACCCAGGCTGATTTATCTGCCTAGGCTTAGGGTTAGGGTTCAGCCTAGAGATAGGATTTTTTCAAACAGGAAGCCCTGAATTCCAGGCACACTGCAGCTGTTAAAGGCAGTGTTCTACGTCAACCGCAACTTAGTCTGAAATAAATGCTTTTTCCCTGAGAGCATCTGAGAGGTTTGCATGAAGCACTGATATCTGACATTTGCAATTTTGAATAGGAGAGGAGAAAGAAAATGGGAAGAAGTTTTTAATTTTAGTGGTTTCAATGTTAATTTCCGTACACTTTTTCAAAACTTGTCAGCTCAAATGCCCATCAACATCTTTTAGTCATCTGTAAGTCAGTATTCATATAAAATGTGCTTCAAATCAAAAGAATTTCAAATTTGCACTCCAAATTTCTATGCCTAGATTTATGATTTCCTACACATATTAGATGAAAGGAAGGCCTTTTTTACTGTGGGAGTGCTGGAACACTGGAACAGGTTGCCCAGGGAAGTTGTGGGTGTCCCATCCCTGAAAGTATTCAAGGTCAGCTTGGACGGGGCTTGGAGCAGCAACAAAGGAGAAGCTTGATGGTAGAGAAACAAAGTTGGACTATAGAAGAAACTGGGATTGAAGTATAGGAGCAAGTTTTCTCTCAGCTCTTGGGGTAAATTCAAAGTTGTACAAAATGACATTTATCTGTGCTATTCACTACTGTAACAGAAATGTTCATGAAAACTGTACAGAAGATAGCAAATTTTAAAAGAGATAAGAATTACAGCATAAAATCCATGGGATGGGTTACAACATGAGACACTCTCTAAGAGAAAATCTCTGTGTTTCAGCACTTCATCATGGTAAGATTTCATGAAGTGCCAAAGAAGGCGGCAAAATATCATTCGGGACGTTATTTCCTGGAATTCAGCCTGGCCATTAGTAGGAACTGGGTTTGACCACATCATGTAGATATACCACACACACTTGCCCTTCACTGAAAAATGACTGTTTCCAACGAAGAAGCAATTGACGATCAAAATTGATTGAAAGCATCTTAAACATGTCAAGTATTTCATTGTAGATGATCTGTGATCCAAATGCTTCTTCCACCTTCGAGAGGGACAGAACAATTCTTCCATATCATGATGGTTTAAAATTGTATCAACCAATGTTTTCTGCTGAAAAGATAGCATCTATTTTTTTCTATTTTTGCAAGAAAATATTCCTAGACATACAACAGGTGAGAACTAAGTAATTTTAAAGAAACAAATGAAAAGAAAATATTCTGTAAATAGAATGAAATGAAAAGCTGTGTTTTAAATAGGAGCTAAATATGAAACAGAATTTTTGTACCAGGCATTTGAATTACTGCACCAGCTCTTTTGCCCATCAAGAGAGGCGTTTAGCATTTCAGTCTTTTCCAAGGTGTTCATGATCTGCTATGCTGATCTCTGTGTGTGCCTAGGTGTGTGTGGAAGGGGGGGCATGTGAAGGGGAGTGTGTATGTTTGCTTTACAATTGTTGTGGCAGATTCATGCCTCAGCTCCACATTTTGTTTTAGAAAGGTCACACAGAGTGGATGTGAAGTTTACTATCAACAAGAGATCAATTCCCAAATCATCCATTTCACTCTACCTTATAAATCATGTGCTTTGTTGCATATTTTATCAAATCTACTTTCAAGCCAGATGGAGGAAGGAGGATGTGGCAATCCCTCCACCATCTTGCAACTTTTATGCAAGTAGGTTTTATAGAAAATCATCATTTCTCTTGGAAATATGTCTGGAACAGGCATGATGGTAGTGTCAACCTGTTGGAGTTTTTGTTGCTGGAAGAAGTTATACAAAAGGATTGGTTTTTACATTGACCAGTTACTGAATCAAGCTCAGGAATACATTGGAAATTCAACTGGGGCTTCCTTTCCCCGGCAGACTACTTCTAGAACGAGCTTGTACACTGAAGCTTACTCTTTTGCCCTCTTTTAGTTTCTTTCCTATTTTCTTGGCTTCTTTGCCACTCTCTAGACAATTTTGGAACTTTTTTCCCAACTCAAATGGTTTCAATAGTCTGATTGTGATCATACATTTTTACAAGGAATTTTTAAAATCTTTCCTCCAGTTAAGAAAGTCAAGGACTTAGGTCTTTTTCTTCCCTTATCAATATTGCAATGAAATTGATAAGTAAAGACCAACTCTTTCTTTTTGTTTTTAACCCAAGCAGATAATTCCCATCCATTCATCCATTTGGTGGACCAATAGTTGCCATTCTGATGGAAGTTGTCACTTCTTAACAATAGGCATTCTGTGACTATGTTGACAGCACTTTGGGTGAAGATCCTAACTGGTCTTAGATACACATAGGGAGAAATTTGCTCAGCCAGTGTCAGTCTTAAGCATGCGTATCAGAAGATCTTTCTAGAGCTGGGAATTTTCCCATGAAAGGGATTCAGTTAGGGAAGAGACACTTGCCCCAGAGGTTTACATTCTTCTTGAAGACTGCTTAAGGAACTTAGATGCCATGTCCATTTGGATCTGTGTCTGCACAGAACTTTGTCATGCCAGTGCTTGAAATGCATCTTGAAGAGAATTCACTAGCACAGAATGAATGAGAGTGGAAGGGGTTGGTGGGGCTAACCAGGCCCAACCCCCCTGCCTAAACCAGGATACCTAGAGCCTCTTGCCCAGGATTCTATCTGGGTGTACTTTGAATGTCTTCAAAGATCCAGGCTCCACAATCTTTCTGGGCAGTCTGTGCCGTGGTTCACTCACCCTCACAGTAAAGAATCATTTCCTGATGTTCCTGTATTTCAGTGTGTGCCCACTGCCTCTTGTCTTTTCACTCAGCATCACTGAAAAGACACTGATTCCCTCCCCTTTGCACTATTGCTTCCATATGGATGTGTGCTGCCATGTAGAGATATGTCAAAAACCTCCCTGAAGCCCAGGCAGATAATATTCCCTTCATCTACCAGTCAAGTTAATTCATCAGAGGAGTTTAAAGTTATGTTCAGCATGAAATGCCCCTGAAAAATCATGCTAACTACATTATTGTGTCGTCTTTCATGTGCCTGGCAAGGTTTTCCAGGAAGAGCTGCTTCATCAACTTCCTGGGTATAAAAAAGAGGCTAGCTGGTTTGTACGATTGCGAGTCCTCCTAAATGTCTTTTTTGAAGATGAGTGTAATTTGCTTACATCCAGTCCTTAGCCTCTCTTGTCGTCTACATCTTAGCAAAAAGCTTTTCCACTATGTCTGGCGAGGAAAAACTGTGCCAGCACAGAAAACATCTCCCATCGTGTTCTAGACGTTGCACGGAGGTGTGCCGAGTGTTTGGCATGAAGAAAAGAAAAGTTGTCCAAAACAGCTTCCAATCGAATGTTCATGTGATTGGAAAAGTCAGGAGAGTGCAAAGGTACTGTTTTCTAGCAGTTGGCAAGCTGCGCACACAATCCCAGTGTTGTACAGCTTCCTTCTTCACCTTTCCGAAGGTGCCGCTCTCTCCGGCTCCCGGAGGCGAAGAAGCGGCTTCTTCGCGCAAAGACTATTGTGCCGCTCACTGTGCACTCCTTAGCGCGGCTTCTGCCGAAAGACGCCCGGGAGCGGCTCTTAGCTCCGGAGAGCATCGTACCTTCGTCTTTAGCGTCTCTTCTCGTCTACATCTTAGCAAAAAGCTTTTCCACTATGTCTGGCGAGGAAAAACTGTGCCAGCACAGAAAACATCTCCCATCGTGTTCTAGACGTTGCACGGAGGTGTGCCGAGTGTTTGGCATGAAGAAAAGAAAAGTTGTCCAAAACAGCTTCCAATCGAATGTTCATGTGATTGGAAAAGTCAGGAGAGTGCAAAGGTACTGTTTTCTAGCAGTTGGCAAGCTGCGCACACAATCCCAGTGTTGTACAGCTTCCTTCTTCACCTTTCCGAAGGTGCCGCTCTCTCCGGCTCCCGGAGGCGAAGAAGCGGCTTCTTCGCGCAAAGACGATTGTGCCGCTCACTATGCACTCCTTAGCGCGGCTTCTGCCGAAAGACGCCCGGGAGCAGCTCTTAGCTCCGGACAGCATCGTACCTTCGTCTTTAGCGTCTCTTCTCGTCTACATCTTAGCAAAAAGCTTTTCCACTATGTCTGGCGAGGAAAAACTGTGCCAGCACAGAAAACATCTCCCATCGTGTTCTAGACGTTGCACGGAGGTGTGCCGAGTGTTTGGCATGAAGAAAAGAAAAGTTTTCCAAAACAGCTTCCAATCGAATGTTCATGTGATTGGAAAAGTCAGGAGAGTGCAAAGGTACTGTTTTCTATCAGTTGGCAAGCTGCGCACACAATCCCAGTGTTGTACAGCTTCCTTCTTCACCTTTCCGAAGGTGCCGCTCTCTCCGGCTCCCGGAGGCGAAGAAGCGGCTTCTTCGCGCAAAGACGATTGTGCCGCTCACTGTGCACTCCTTAGCGCGGCTTCTGCCGAAAGACGCCCGGGAGCGGTTCTTAGCCCCGGAGAGCATCGTACCTACGTCTTTAGCGTCTCTTCTCGTCTACATCTTAGCAAAAAGCTTTTCTACTATGTCTGGCGAGGAAAAACTGTGCCAGCACAGAAAACATCTCCCATCGTGTTCTAGACGTTGCACGGAGGTGTGCCGAGTGTTTGGCCTGAAGGAAAGAAAAGTTGTCCAAAACAGCTTCCAATCGAATGTTCATGTGATTGGAAAAGTCAGGAGAGTGCAAAGGTACTGTTTTCTAGCAGTTGGCAAGCTGCGCACACAATCCCAGTGTTGTACAGCTTCCTTCTTCACCTTTCCGAAGGTGCCGCTCTCTCCGGCTCCCGGAGGCAAAGAAGCGGCTTCTTCGCGCAAAGACGATTGTGCCGCTCACTGTGCACTCCTTAGCGCGGCTTCTGCCGAAAGACGCCCGGGAGCAGCTCTTAGCTCCGGAGAGCATCGTATCTTCGTATTTAGCGTCTCTTCCCGTCTACATCTTAGCAAAAAGCTTTTCCACTATGTCTGGCGAGGAAAAACTGTGCCAGCACAGAAAACATCTCCCATCGTGTTCTAGACGTTGCACGGAGGTGTGCCGAGTGTTTGGCATGAAGAAAAGAAAAGTTGTCCAAAACAGCTTCCAATCGAATGTTCATGTGATTGGAAAAGTCAGGAGAGTGCAAAGGTACTGTTTTCTAGCAGTTGGCAAGCTGCGCACACAATCCCAGTGTTGTACAGCTTCCTTCTTCACCTTTCCGAAGGTGCCGCTCTCTCCGGCTCCCGGAGGCGAAGAAGCGGCTTCTTCGCGCAAAGACGATTGTGCCGCTCACTGTGCACTCCTTAGCGCGGCTTCTGCCGAAAGACGCCCGGGAGCAGCTCTTAGCTCCGGAGAGCATCGTACCTTCGTCTTTAGCGTCTCTTCTCGTCTACATCTTAGCAAAAAGCTTTTCCGCTATGTCTGGCGAGGAAAAACTGTGCCAGCACAGAAAACATCTCCCATCGTGTTCTAGACGTTGCACGGAGGTGTGCCGAGTGTTTGGCATGAAGAAAAGAAAAGTTGTCCAAAACAGCTTCCAATCGAATGTTCATGTGATTGGAAAAGTCAGGAGAGTGCAAAGGTACTGTTTTCTAGCAGTTGGCAAGCTGCGCACACAATCCCAGTGTTGTACAGCTTCCTTCTTCACCTTTCCGAAGGTGCCGCTCTCTCCGGCTCCCGGAGGCGAAGAAGCGGCTTCTTCGCGCAAAGACGATTGTGCCGCTCACTATGCACTCCTTAGCGCGGCTTCTGCCGAAAGACGCCCGGGAGCAGCTCTTAGCTCCGGAGAGCATCGTACCTTCGTCTTTAGCGTCTCTTCTCGTCTACATCTTAGCAAAAAGCTTTTCCACTATGTCTGGCGAGGAAAAACTGTGCCAGCACAGAAAACATCTCCCATCGTGTTCTAGACGTTGCACGGAGGTGTGCCGAGTGTTTGGCATGAAGAAAAGAAAAGTTTTCCAAAACAGCTTCGAATCGAATGTTCATGTGATTGGAAAAGTCAGGAGAGTGCAAAGGTACTGTTTTCTAGCAGTTGGCAAGCTGCGCACACAATCCCAGTGTTGTACAGCTTCCTTCTTCACCTTTCCGAAGGTGCCGCTCTCTCCGGCTCCCGGAGGCGAAGAAGCGGCTTCTTCGCGCAAAGACGATTGTGCCGCTCACTGTGCACTCCTTAGCGCGGCTTCTGCCGAAAGACGCCCGGGAGCGGTTCTTAGCCCCGGAGAGCATCGTACCTACGTCTTTAGCGTCTCTTCTCGTCTACATCTTAGCAAAAAGCTTTTCTACTATGTCTGGCGAGGAAAAACTGTGCCAGCACAGAAAACATCTCCCATCGTGTTCTAGACGTTGCACGGAGGTGTGCCGAGTGTTTGGCATGAAGGAAAGAAAAGTTGTCCAAAACAGCTTCCAATCGAATGTTCATGTGATTGGAAAAGTCAGGAGAGTGCAAAGGTACTGTTTTCTAGCAGTTGGCAAGCTGCGCACACAATCCCAGTGTTGTACAGCTTCCTTCTTCACCTTTCCGAAGGTGCCGCTCTCTCCGGCTCCCGGAGGCGAAGAAGCGGCTTCTTCGCGCAAAGACGATTGTGCCGCTCACTGTGCACTCCTTAGCGCGGCTTCTGCCGAAAGACGCCCGGGAGCAGCTCTTAGCTCCGGAGAGCATCGTATCTTCGTATTTAGCGTCTCTTCCCGTCTACATCTTAGCAAAAAGCTTTTCCACTATGTCTGGCGAGGAAAAACTGTGCCAGCACAGAAAACATCTCCCATCGTGTTCTAGACGTTGCACGGAGGTGTGCCGAGTGTTTGGCATGAAGGAAAGAAAAGTTGTCCAAAACAGCTTCCAATCGAATGTTCATGTGATTGGAAAAGTCAGGAGTGTGCAAAGGTACTGTTTTCTATCAGTTGGCAAGCTGCGCACACAATCCCAGTGTTGTACAGCTTCCTTCTTCACCTTTCCGAAGGTGCCGCTCTCTCCGGCTCCCGGAGGCAAAGAAGCGGCTTCTTCGCGCAAAGACGATTGTGCCGCTCACTGTGCACTCCTTAGCGCGGCTTCTGCCAAAAGACGCCCGGGAGCAGCTCTTAGCTCCGGAGAGCATCGTACCTTCGTCTTTAGCGTCTCTTCTCGTCTACATCTTAGCAAAAAGCTTTTCCACTATGTCTGGCGAGGAAAAACTGTGCCAGCACAGAAAACATCTCCCATCGTGTTCTAGACGTTGCACGGAGGTGTGCCGAGTGTTTGGCATGAAGGAAAGAAAAGTTGTCCAAAACAGCTTCCAATCGAATGTTCATGTGATTGGAAAAGTCAGGAGAGTGCAAAGGTACTGTTTTCTAGCAGTTGGCAAGCTGCGCACACAATCCCAGTGTTGTACAGCTTCCTTCTTCACCTTTCCGAAGGTGCCGCTCTCTCCGGCTCCCGGAGGCGAAGAAGCGGCTTCTTCGCGCAAAGACGATTGTGCCGCTCACTATGCACTCCTTAGCGCGGCTTCTGCCGAAAGACGCCCGGGAGCAGCTCTTAGCTCCGGACAGCATCGTACCTTCGTCTTTAGCGTCTCTTCTCGTCTACATCTTAGCAAAAAGCTTTTCCACTAGGTCTGGCGAGGAAAAACTGAGCCAGCACAGAAAACATCACCCCTCGTGTTCTAGATGTTGCACGATCCCTATACTTAGGCTGATTTTCATTCCTGGGGATAGGGATAGGCTTCAGCCTAGGGCTTGGAATTTTTTAACCAGGAAGCCCTGAGTTCCAGGCACACTGCAGCTGTTAAAGGCATCCCAAGAGGGCCGCAGAAGTGTAACGACTTGGCTGCCTCTGCTTCTATTCTCATGAGACCATCCCGAACCACAGGCTGATTTTCCATCCTAGGGTTAATGTTTGAGTTTCGCCTTGGTTAAAGGTCTATTAACCAGAAAGACCTGAGTTCCAAGAACACAGCAGCTGCGAAGGACTACCCAAGAAGAGCGCAAAAGTACCACAACATGCCTGCCTCCACAGCTTTTTCCTTGGGGACATGCCTAATTCCTGGCTGATTTGCCTTTCTCGTCTTAGGGTTGGGGTTCGGCCTAGGGCTAGGATTTTTTTAACTAGGAAGCCCTGAGTTCCAGGCTTACTGCATCTGCCAAAGGCATCCCAAAGGGAGTGCAGAAGTGCCACAACATGGCTGCTTTCACGGCTTTTCCCTTAGGAAGAACCCTAATACGCGGCTGATTTACCTTCCTAGGGTTAGTGTTAGGCTTAGGCCTAGGACTTTTAAAACCAGGAAGCCCTGGGCTCCAGGCATATGCAGCTGTTCAAGGCATCCCAAGAGGGCCGCAGAAGTGACACAACTTGGCTGCCACCACTGCTATTTCCATGAGACCATCCCGAACCATAGGCTGATTTTCCGTCCTAGGGTTAAGGTTTGAGTTACGCCTAGGGTAAGGGTTCTATTAACCAGAAAGCCCTGAGTTCCAAGAACACAGCAGCTGCAAAGGACTAGCCAAGAAGAGCGCAAAAGTACCACAACGTGCCTGCCTCCACAGCTTTTTCCTTGGGGACATGCCTAATTCCTGGCTGATTTGCCTTTCTCGTCTTAGGGTTGGGGTTCGGCCTAGGGCTAGGATTTTTTTAACTAGGAAGACCTGAGTTCCAGGCTTACTTCATCTGCAAAAGGCATCCCAAAGGGAGTGCAGAAGTGCCACAACATGGCTGCTTTCACGGCTTTTCCCTTAGGAAGAACCCTAATACGCGGCTGATTTACCTTCCTAAGGTTACTGTTAGGCTTAGGCCTAGGACATTTAAACCAAGGAAGCCCTGGGCTCCAGGCACACTGCAGCTGTTCAAGGCATCCCAAGGGGAGTACAAAAGTGCAACAACATGGCAGCTTTCACAGCTTTTTCCTTGGCACCATCCCTATACATAGGCTGATTTATCTGCCTAGGGTTACGGTTAGGGTTCAGCCTAGGGCTTGGAGTTTTTTAACCAGGAAGCCCTGAGTTCCAGGCTTACTGCATCTGCCAAATGCATCCCAAAGGGAGTGCAGAAGTGCCACAACATGGCTGCTTTCACGGCTTTTCCCTTAGGAAGAACCCTAATACGCGGCTGATTTACCTTCCTAGGGTTACTGTTAGGCTTAGGCCTAGGACTTTTAAAACCAGGAAGCCCTGGGCTCCAGGCATATGCAGCTGTTCAAGGCATCCCAAGAGGGCCGCAGAAGTGACACAACTTGGCTGCCACCACTGCTATTTCCATGAGACCAACCCGAACCATAGGCTGATTTTCCTTCCTAGGGTTAAGGTTTGAGTTACGCCTAGGGTAAGGGTTCTATTAACCAGAAAGCCCTGAGTTCCAAGAACACAGCAGCTGCGAAGGACTACCCAAGAAGAGCGCAAAAGTACCACAACGTGCCTGCCTCCACAGCTTTTTCCTTGGGGACATGCCTAATTCCTGGCTGATTTGCCTTTCTCCTCATAGGGTTGGGGTTCGGCCTAAGGCTAGGATTTTTTTTAACTAGGAAGCCCTGAGTTCCAGGCTTACTTCATCTGCTAAAGGCATCCCAAAGGGAGTGCAGAAGTGCCACAACATGGCTGCTTTCACGGCTTTCCCCTTAGGAAGAACCCTAATACGCGGCTGATTTACCTTCCTAGGGTTACTGTTAGGCTTAGGCCTAGGACATTTAAGACTAGGAAGCCCTTAGATCCAGGCACACTGCAGCTGTTCAAGGCATCCCAAGGGGAGTACTAAAGTACCACAACATGGCAGCTTTCACAGCTTTTTCCTTGGTACCATCCCTATACATAGGCTGATTTATCTGCCTAGGGTTAGGGTTAGGGTTCAGCCTAGGTCTTGGAGTTTTTTAACCAGGAAGCCCTGAGTTCCAGGCTTACTGCATCTGCCAAAGGCATCCCAAAGGGAGTGCAAAAGTGCCACAACATGGCTGCTTTCACGGCTTTTCCCTTAGGAAGAACCCTAATACGCGGCTGATTTACCTTCCTAGTGTTACTGTTAGGCTTAGGCCTAGGACTTTTAAAACCAGGAAGCCCTGGGCTCCAGCACTCTGCAGCTGCGAAAGGCATCCCAAGGGGAGCGCAAAAGTGGCACAACTTGGCTGCCACCACTGATATTTCCATGAGACCATCCCGAACCATAGGCTGATTTTCCTTCCTAGGGTTAAGGTTTGAGTTACGCCTAGGGTAAGGGTTCTATTAACCAGAAAGCCCTGAGTTCCAAGAACACAGCAGCTGCGAAGGACTAGCCAAGAAGAGCACAAAAGTACCACAACATGCCTGCCTCCACAGCTTTTTCCTTGGGGACATGCCTAATTCCTGGCTGATTTGCCTTTCTCGTCTTAGGGTTGGGGTTCGGCCTAGGGCTAGGATTTTTTTAACTAGGAAGCCCTGAGTTCCAGGCTTACTGCATCTGCCTAAAGCATCCAAAGGGAGTGCAGAAGTGCCACAACATGGCTGCTTTCACGGCTTTTCCCTTAGGAAGAACCCTAATACGCGGCTGATTTACCTTCCTAGGGTTACTGTTAGGCTTAGGCCTAGGACTTTTAAAACCAGGAAGCCCTGGGCTCCAGGCACATGCAGCTGTTCAAGGCATCCCTAGAGGGCTGCAGAAGTGACACAACTTGGCTGCCTCTGCTGCTATTCTCATGAGACCATCCCGAACCATAGGCTGATTTTCCTTCCTAGGCTTAAGGTTTGAGTTACGCCTAGGGTAAGGGTTCTATTAACCAGAAAGCCCTGAGTTCCAAGAACACAGCAGCTGCCAAGGACTACCCAAGAAGAGCGCAAAAGTACCACAACATGCCTGCCTCCACAGCTTTTTCCTTGGGGACATGCCTAATTCCTGGCTGATTTGCCTTTCTCGTCTTAGGGTTGGGGTTCGGCCTAGGGCTAGGATTTTTAAAATCAGGAAGCCCTGAGTTCCAGGCACACTGGAGCTGTGAAAGGCATCCAAAAGGGAGTGCAAAAGTGCCACAACATGGTTGCTTTTACGACTTTTTCCTTGGCAAGAAGCTTAACACCAGGCTGATTTCCCTTCCCGGGGTTACTGTAAGGCTTAGGCCTAGGGCTAGGATTTTTAAAACTAGGAAGCCCTTAGATCCAGGCACACTGCAGCTGTTCAAGGCATCCCAAGGGGAGTACAAAAGTGCAACAACATGGCAGCTTTCACAGCTTTTTCCTTGGCACCATCCCTATACCTAGGCTGATTTATCTGCCTAGGGTTAGGGTTAGGGTTCAGCCTAGGGCTTGGAGTTTTTTAACCAGGAAGCCCTGAGTTCCAGGCTTACTGCATCTGCCAAAGGCATCCCAAAGGGAGTGCAAAAGTGCCACAACATGGCTGCTTTCACAGCTTTTCCCTTAGGAAGAACCCTAATACGCGGCTGATTTACCTTCCTAGGGTTACTGTTAGGCTTAGGCCTAGGACTTTTAAAACCAGGAAGCCCTGGGCTCCAGGCACACTGCAGCTGTTAAAGGCATCCCAAGAGGGCCGCAGAAGTGACACAACTTGGCTGCCTCTGCTTCTATTCTCATGAGACCATCCCGAACCATAGGCTGATTTTCCTTCCTAGGGTTAATGTTTGAGTTTCGCCTAGGGTAAGAGGTCTATTAACCAGAAAGACCTGAGTTCCAAGAACACAGCAGCTGCGAAGCACTACCCAAGAAGAGCGCAAAAGTACCACAACATGCCTGCCTCCACAGCTTTTTCCTTGGGGACATGCCTAATTCCTGGCTGATTTGCCTTTCTCGTCTTAGGGTTGGGGTTCGGCCTAGGGCTAGGATTTTTTTAACTAGGAAGCCCTGAGTTCCAGGCTTACTGCATCTGCCAAAGGCATCCCAAAGGGAGTGCAGAAGTGCCACAACATGGCTGCTTTCACGGCTTTTCCCTTAGGAAGAACCCTAATACGCGGCTGATTTACCTTCCTAGGGTTACTGTTAGGCTTAGGCCTAGGACTTTTAAAACCAGGAAGCCCTGGGCTCCAGGCACTCTGCAGCTGCGAAAGGCATCCCAAGGGGAGCGCAAAAGTGACACAACTTGGCTGCCACCACTGATATTTCCATGAGACCATCCCGAACCATAGGCTGATTTTCCTTCCTAGGGTTAAGGTTTGAGTTACGCCTAGGGTAAGGGTTCTATTAACCAGAAAGCCCTGAGTTCCAAGAACACAGCAGCTGCGAAGGACTACCCAAGAAGAGCGCAAAAGTACCACAACGTGCCTGCCTCCTCAGCTTTTTCCTTGGGGACATGCCTAATTCCTGGCTGATTTGCCTTTCTCGTCTTAGGGTTGGGGTTCGGCCTAGGGCTAGGATTTTTTTAACTAGGAAGCCCTGAGTTCCAGGCTTACTTCATCTGCCAAAAGCATCCCAAAGGGAGTGCAGAAGTGCCACAACATGGCTGCTTTCACGGCTTTTCCCTTAGGAAGAACCCTAATACGCGGCTGATTTACCTTCCTAGGGTTACTGTTAGGCTTAGGCCTAGGACTTTTAAAACCAGGAAGCCCCGGGCTCCAGGCACATGAAGCTGCGAAAGGCATCCCAAGAGGGCCGCAGAAGTGACACAACTTGGCTGCCTCTGCTGCTATTCTCATGAGACCATCCCGAACCATAGGCTGATTTTCCTTCTTAGGGTTAAGATTTGAGTTACGCCTAGGTTAAGGGTTCTATTAACCAGAAAGCCCTGAGTTCCAAGAACACACCAGCTGCGAAGGACTACCCAAGAAGAGCGCAAAAGTACCACAACGTGCCTGCCTCCACAGCTTTTTCCTTGGGGACATGCCTAATTCCTGGCTGATTTGCCTTTCTCCTCATAGGGTTGGGGTTCGGCCTAGGGCTAGGATTTTTAAAATCAGGAAGCCCTGAGTTCCAGGCATACTGGAGCTTTGAAAGGCATCCCAAAGGGAGTTGAAAAGTGCCACAACATGGCTGCTTTCCCGGCTTTTTCCTTGGCAAGAAGCCTAACACCAGGCTGATTTATCTTCCTAGGGTTACTGTAAGGCTTAGGCCTAGTGCTAGGATTTTTAAAACTAGGAAGCCCTTAGCTCCAGGCACACTGCAGCTGTTCAAGGCATCCCAAGAGGGCCGCAGAAGTGACACAACTTGGCTGCCTCTGCTGCTATTCTCATGAGTCCATCCCGAACCATAGGCTGATTTTCCTTCCTTGGGTGAGGGTTAGAGTTACGCCTAGGGTTAGTGTTTTTTTAACCAGAAAGCCCTGAGTTCCAAGAACACAGCAGCTGCCAAGGACTACCCAAGAGGAGGGGAAAAGTGCCACAACATGGCTGCCTCCAGCGCTTTTTCCTTGGGACCATCATTGAACCTAGGCTGATTTACTTGCCTCCAGTTGCACCTATGGTCACGCCAAGAGAAAGGGATTTTAAATCAGTAAACCCTGAGCTCCAGACCCAGTGCAGCTGCAAAAGGCTTCCCAAGGGCAGCCAAAAATTGCCTCAACATGCTCCTTCCAGTGCTTTTTTCCTTGGGAACATCCCTATACCCAGGCTGATTTATCTGCCTAGGGTTAGGGTTAGGGTTCAGCCTAGAGATAGGATTTTTTCAAACAGGAAGCCCTGAATTCCAGGCACACTGCAGCTGTTAAAGGCAGTGTTCTACGTCATCCGCAACTTAGTCTGAAATAAATGCTTTTTCCCTGAGAGCATCTGAGAGGTTTGCATGAAGCACTGATATCTGACATTTGCAATTTTGAATAGGAGAGGAGAAAGAAAATGGGAAGAAGTTTTTAATTTTAGTGGTTTCAATGTTAGTTTCCGTACACTTTTTCAAAACTTGTCAGCTCAAATGCCCATCAACATCTTTTAGTCATCTGTAAGTCAGTATTCATATAAAATGTGCTTCAAATCAAAAGAATTTCAAATTTGCACTCCAAATTTCTATGCCTAGATTTATGATTTCCTACACATATTAGATGAAAGGAAGGCCTTTTTTACTGTGGGAGTGCTGGAACACTGGAACAGGTTGCCCAGGGAAGTTGTGGGTGTCCCATCCCTGAAAGTATTCAAGGTCAGCTTGGACGGGGCTTGGAGCAGCAACAAAGGAGAAGCTTGATGGTAGAGAAACAAAGTTGGACTATAGAAGAAACTGGGATTGAAGTATAGGAGCAAGTTTTCTCTCAGCTCTTGGGGTAAATTCAAAGTTGTACAAAATGACATTTATCTGTGCTATTCACTACTGTAACAGAAATGTTCATGAAAACTGTACAGAAGATAGCAAATTTTAAAAGAGATAAGAATTACAGCATAAAATCCATGGGATGGGTTACAACATGAGACACTCTCTAAGAGAAAATCTCTGTGTTTCAGCACTTCATCATGGTAAGATTTCATGAAGTGCCAAAGAAGGCGGCAAAATATCATTCGGGACGTTATTTCCTGGAATTCAGCCTGCCCATTAGTAGGAACTGGGTTTGACCACATCATGTAGATATACCACACACACTTTCCCTTCACTGAAAAATGACTGTTTCCAACGAAGAAGCAATTGACGATCAAAATTGATTGAAAGCATCTTAAACATGTCAAGTATTTCATTGTAGATGATCTGTGATCCAAATGCTTCTTCCACCTTCGAGAGGGACAGAACAATTCTTCCATATCATGATGGTTTAAAATTGTATCAACCAATGTTTTCTGCTGAAAAGATAGCATCTATTTTTTTCTATTTTTGCAAGAAAATATTCCTAGACATACAACAGGTGAGAACTAAGTAATTTTAAAGAAACAAATGAAAAGAAAATATTCTGTAAATAGAATGAAATGAAAAGCTGTGTTTTAAATAGGAGCTAAATATGAAACAGAATTTTTGTACCAGGCATTTGAATTACTGCACCAGCTCTTTTGCCCATCAAGAGAGGCGTTTAGCATTTCAGTCTTTTCCAAGGTGTTCATGATCTGCTATGCTGATCTCTGTGTGTGCCTAGGTGTGTGTGGAAGGGGGGGCATGTGAAGGGGAGTGTGTATGTTTGCTTTACAATTGTTGTGGCAGATTCATGCCTCAGCTCCACATTTTGTTTTAGAAAGGTCACACAGAGTGGATGTGAAGTTTACTATCAACAAGAGATCAATTCCCAAATCATCCATTTCACTCTACCTTATAAATCATGTGCTTTGTTGCATATTTTATCAAATCTACTTTCAAGCCAGATGGAGGAAGGAGGATGTGGCAATCCCTCCACCATCTTGCAACTTTTATGCAAGTAGGTTTTCAAGAAAATCATCATTTCTCTTGGAAATATGTCTGGAACAGGCATGATGGTAGTGTCAACCTGTTGGAGTTTTTGTTGCTGGAAGAAGTTATACAAAAGGATTGGTTTTTACATTGACCAGTTACTGAATCAAGCTCAGGAATACATTGGAAATTCAACTGGGGCTTCCTTTCCCCGGCAGACTACTTCTAGAACGAGCTTGTACACTGAAGCTTACTCTTTTGCCCTCTTTTTGTTTCTTTCCTATTTTCTTGGCTTCTTTGCCACTCTCTAGACAATTTTGGAACTTTTTTCCCAACTCAAATGGTTTCAATAGTCTGATTGTGATCATACATTTTTACAAGGAATTTTTAAAATCTTTCCTCCAGTTAAGAAAGTCAAGGACTTAGGTCTTTTTCTTCCCTTATCAATATTGCAATGAAATTGATAAGTAAAGACCAACTCTTTCTTTTTGTTTTTAACCCAAGCAGATAATTCCCATCCATTCATCCATTTGGTGGACCAATAGTTGCCATTCTGATGGAAGTTGTCACTTCTTAACAATAGGCATTCTGTGACTATGTTGACAGCACTTTGGGTGAAGATCCTAACTGGTCTTAGATACACATAGGGAGAAATTTGCTCAGCCAGTGTCAGTCTTAAGCATGCGTATCAGAAGATCTTTCTAGAGCTGGGAATTTTCCCATGAAAGGGATTCAGTTAGGGAAGAGACACTTGCCCCAGAGGTTTACATTCTTCTTGAAGACTGCTTAAGGAACTTAGATGCCATGTCCATTTGGATCTGTGTCTGCACAGAACTTTGTCATGCCAGTGCTTGAAATGCATCTTGAAGAGAATTCACTAGCACAGAATGAATGAGAGTGGAAGGGGTTGGTGGGGCTAACCAGGCCCAACCCCCCTGCCTAAACCAGGATACCTAGAGCCTCTTGCCCAGGATTCTATCTGGGTGTACTTTTAATGTCTTCAAAGATCCAGGCTCCACAATCTTTCTGGGCAGTCTGTGCCGTGGTTCACTCACCCTCACAGTAAAGAATCATTTCCTGATGTTCCTGTATTTCAGTGTGTGCCCACTGCCTCTTGTCTTTTCACTCAGCATCACTGAAAAGACACTGATTCCCTCCCCTTTGCACTATTGCTTCCATATGGATGTGTGCTGCCATGTAGAGATATGTCAAAAACCTCCCTGAAGCCCAGGCAGATAATATTCCCTTCATCTACCAGTCAAGTTAATTCATCAGAGGAGTTTAAAGTTATGTTCAGAATGAAATGCCCCTGAAAAATCATGCTAACTACATTATTGTGTCGTCTTTCATGTGCCTGGCAAGGTTTTCCAGGAAGAGCTGCTTCATCAACTTCCTGGGTATAAAAAAGAGGCTGGCTAGTTTGTACGATTGCGAGTCCTCCTAAATATCTTTTTTGAAGATGAGTGTAATTTGCTTACATCCAGTCCTTAGCCTCTCTTGTCGTCTACATCTTAGCAAAAAGCTTTTCTACTATGTCTGGAGAGGAGAAATTGTGCCAGCACAGAAAACATCTCCTATCGTGTTCTAGACGTTGCACGGAGGTGTGCCGAGTGTTTGGCATGAAGAAAAGAAAAGTTGTCCAAAACAGCTTCCAATCGAATGTTCATGTGATTGGAAAAGTCAGGAGAGTGCAAAGGTACTGTTTTCTATCAGTTGGCAAGCTGCGCACACAATCCCAGTGTTGTACAGCTTCCTTCTTCACCTTTCCGAAGGTGCCGCTCTCTCCGGCTCCCGGAGGCGAAGAAGCGGCTTCTTCGCGCAAAGACGATAGTGCCGCTCACTGTGCACTCCTTAGCGCGGCTTCTGCCGAAAGACGCCCGGGAGCGGCTCTTAGCTCCGGAGAGCATCGTACCTTCGTCTTTAGCGTCTCTTCTCGTCTACATCTTAGCGAAAAGCTTTTCCACTATGTCTGGCGAGGAAAAACTGTGCCAGCACAGAAAATATCTCCCATCGTGTTCTAGACGTTGCACGGAGGTGTGCCGAGTGTTTGGCATGAAGGAAAGAAAAGTTGTCCAAAACAGCTTCCAATCGAATGTTCATGTGATTGGAAAAGTCAGGAGAGTGCAAAGGTACTGTTTTCTAGCAGTTGGCAAGCTGCGCACACAATCCCAGTGTTGTACAGCTTCCTTCTTCACCTTTCCGAAGGTGCCGCTCTCTCCGGCTCCCGGAGGCGAAGAAGCGGCTTCTTCGCGCAAAGACGATTGTGCCGCTCACTGTGCACTCCTTAGCGCGGCTTCTGCCGAAAGACGCCCGGGAGCAGCTCTTAGCTTTGGAGAGCATCGTACCTTCGTCTTTAGCGTCTCTTCTCGTCTACATCTTAGCAAAAAGCTTTTCCACTATGTCTGGCGAGGAAAAACTGTGCCAGCACAGAAAACATCGCCCATCGTGTTCTAGACGTTGCACGGAGGTGTGCCGAGTGTTTGGCATGAAGGAAAGAAAAGTTGTCCAAAACAGCTTCCAATCGAATGTTCATGTGATTGGAAAAGTCAGGAGAGTGCAAAGGTACTGTTTTCTAGCAGTTGGCAAGCTGCGCACACAATCCCAGTGTTGTACAGCTTCCTTCTTCACCTTTCCGAAGGTGCCGCTCTCTCCGGCTCCCGGAGGCGAAGAAGCGGCTTCTTCGCGCAAAGACGATTGTGCCGCTCACTGTGCACTCCTTAGCGCGGCTTCTGCCGAAAGACGCCCGGGAGCGGCTCTTAGCCCCGGAGAGCATCGTACCTACGTCTTTAGCGTCTCTTCTCGTCTACATCTTAGCAAAAAGCTTTTCTACTATGTCTGGCGAGGAAAAACTGTGCCAGCACAGAAAACATCTCCCATCGTGTTCTAGACGTTGCACGGAGGTGTGCCGAGTGTTTGGCATGAAGGAAAGAAAAGTTGTCCAAAACAGCTTCCAATCGAATGTTCATGTGATTGGAAAAGTCAGGAGAGTGCAAAGGTACTGTTTTCTAGCAGTTGGCAAGCTGCGCACACAATCCCAGTGTTGTACAGCTTCCTTCTTCACCTTTCCGAAGGTGCCGCTCTCTCCGGCTCCCGGAGGCGAAGAAGCGGCTTCTTCGCGCAAAGACGATTGTGCCGCTCACTGTGCACTCCTTAGCGCGGCTTCTGCCGAAAGACGCCCGGGAGCAGCTCTTAGCTCCGGAGAGCATCGTACCTTCGTCTTTAGCGTCTCTTCTCGTCTACATCTTAGCAAAAAGCTTTTCCACTAGGTCTGGCGAGGAAAAACTGAGCCAGCACAGAAAACATCACTCCTCGTGTTCTAGACGTTGCACGATCCCTATACTTAGGCTGATTTTCCTTCCTGGGGATAGGGATAGGCTTCAGCGTAGGGCTTGGAATTTTTTAACCAGGAAGCCCTGAGTTCCAGGCACACTGCAGCTGTTAAAGGCATCCCAAGAGGGCCGCAGAAGTGACACAACTTGGCTGCCTCTGCTTCTATTCTCATGAGACCATCCCGAACCACAGGCTGATTTTCCTTCCTAGGGTTAATATTTGAGTTTCGCCTAGGTTAAGAGGTCTATTAACCAGAAAGACCTGAGTTCCAAGAACACAGCAGCTGCGAAGGACTAGCCAAGAAGAGCGCAAAAGTACCACAACATGCCTGCCTCCACAGCTTTTTCCTTGGGGACATGCCTAATTCCTGGCTGATTTGCCTTTCTCGTCTTAGGGTTGGGGTTCGGCCTAGGGCTAGGATTTTTTTAACTAGGAAGCCCTGAGTTCCAGGCTTACTGCATCTGCCAAAGGCATCCCAAAGGGAGTGCAGGAATGCCACAACATGGCTGCTTTCACGGCTTTTCCCTTAGGAAGAACCCTAATACGCGGCTGATTTACCTTCCTAGGGTTACTGTTAGGCTTAGGCCTAGGACTTTTAAAACCAGGAAGCCCTGGGCTCCAGGCACTCTGCAGCTGCGAAAGGCATCCCAAGGGGAGCGCAAAAGTGACACAACTTGGCTGCCACCACTGATATTTCCATGAGAGCATCCCGAACCATAGGCTGATTTTCCTTCCTAGGGTTAAGGTTTGAGTTACGCCTAGGGTAAGGGTTCTATTAACCAGAAAGCCCTGAGTTCCAAGAACACAGCAGCTGCGAAGGACTAGCCAAGAAGAGCGCAAAAGTACCACAACGTGCCTGCCTCCACAGCTTTTTCCTTGGGGACATGCCTAATTCCTGGCTGATTTGCCTTTCTCGTCTTAGGGTTGGGGTTCGGCCTAGGGCTAGGATTTTTTTAACTAGGAAGACCTGAGTTCCAGGCTTACTTCATCTGCAAAAGGCATCCCAAAGGGAGTGCAGAAGTGCCACAACATGGCTGCTTTCACGGCTTTTCCCTTAGGAAGAACCCTAATACGCGGCTGATTTACCTTCCTAGGGTTACTGTTAGGCTTAGGCCTAGGACTTTTAAAACCAGGAAGCCCTGGGCTCCAGGCACACTGCAGCTGTTCAAGGCATACCATGGGGAGTACAAAAGTGCAACAACATGGCAGCTTTCACAGCTTTTTCCTTGGCACCATCCCTATACCTAGGCTGATTTATCTGCCTAGGGTTACGGTTAGGGTTCAGCCTAGGGCTTGGAGTTTTTTAACCAGGAAGCCCTGAGTTCCAGGCTTACTGCATCTGCCAAATGCATCCCAAAGGGAGTGCAAAAGTGCCACAACATGGCTGCTTTCAGGGCTTTTCCCTTAGGAAGAACCCTAATACGCGGCTGATTTACCTTCCTAGGGTTACTGTTAGGCTTAGGCCTAGGACTTTTAAAACCAGGAAGCCCTGGGCTCCAGGCACTCGGCAGCTGCGAAAGGCATCCCAAGGGGAGCGCAAAAGTGACACAACTTGGCTGCCACCACTGATATTTCCATGAGACCATCCCAAACCATAGGCTGATTTTCCTTCCTAGGGTTAAGGTTTGAGTTACGCCTAGGGTAAGGGTTCTATTAACCAGAAAGCCCTGAGTTCCAAGAACACAGCAGCTGCGAAGGACTAGCCAAGAAGAGCGCAAAAGTACCACAACGTGCCTGCCTCCACAGCTTTTTCCTTGGGGACATGCCTAATTCCTGGCTGATTTGCCTTTCTCGTCTTAGGGTTGGGGTTCGGCCTAGGGCTAGGATTTTTTTTAACAAGGAAGCCCTGAGTTCCAGGCTTACTTCATCTGCCAAAGGCATCCCAAAGGGAGTGCAGAAGTGCCACAACATGGCTGCTTTCACGGCTTTCCCCTTAGGAAGAACCCTAATACGCGGCTGATTTACCTTCCTAGGGTTACTGTTAGGCTTAGGCCTAGGACATTTAAAACTAGGAAGCCCTTAGATCCAGGCACCCTGCAGCTGTTCAAGGCATCCCAAGGGGAGTACTAAAGTACCACAACATGGCAGCTTTCACAGCTTTTTCCTTGGTACCATCCCTATACACAGGCTGATTTATCTGCCTAGGGTTAGGGTTAGGGTTCAGCCTAGGTCTTGGAGTTTTTTAACAAGGAAGCCCTGAGTTCCAGGCTTACTGCATCTGCCAAAGGCATCCCAAAGGGAGTGCAAAAGTGCCACAACATGGCTGCTTTCACGGCTTTTCCCTTAGGAAGAACCCTAATACGCAGCTGATTTACCTTCCTAGTGTTACTGTTAGGCTTAGGCCTAGGACTTTTAAAACCAGGACGCCCTGGGCTCCAGGCACTCTGCAGCTGCGAAAGGCATCCCAAGGGGAGCGCAAAAGTGGCACAACTTGGCTGCCACCACTGATATTTCCATGAGACCTTCCCGAACCATAGGCTGATTTTCCTTCCTAGGGTTAATGTTTGAGTTACGCCTAGGGTAAGGGTTCTATTAACCAGAAAGCCCTGAGTTCCAAGAACACAGCAGCTGCGAAGGACTACCCAAGAAGAGCGCAAAAGTACCACAACATGCCTGCCTCCACAGCTTTTTCCTTGGGGACATGCCTAATTCCTGGCTGATTTGCCTTTCTCGTCTTAGGGTTGGGGTTCGGCCTAGGGCTAGGATTTTTAAAATCAGGAAGCCCTGAGTTCCAGGCACACTGGAGCTGTGAAAGGCATCCAAAAGGGAGTGCAAAAGTGCCACAACATGGTTGCTTTCACGACTTTTTCCTTGGCAAGAAGCTTAACACCAGGCTGATTTCCCTTCCCAGGGTTACTGTAAGGCTTAGGCCTAGGGCTAGGATTTTTAAAACTAGGAAGCCCTTAGATCCAGGCACACTGCAGCTGTTCAAGGCATCCCAAGGGGAGTACAAAAGTGCAACAACATGGCAGCTTTCACAGCTTTTTCCTTGGCACCATCCCTATACCTAGGCTGATTTATCTGCCTAGGGTTAGGGTTAGGGTTCAGCCTAGGGCTTGGAGTTTTTTAACCAGGAAGCCCTGAGTTCCAGGCTTACTGCATCTGCCAAAGGCATCCCAATGGGAGTGCAAAAGTGCCACAACATGGCTGCTTTCACAGCTTTTCCCTTAGGAAGAACCCTAATACCCGGCTGATTTACCTTCCTAGGGTTACTGTTAGGCTGAGGCCTAGGACTTTTAAAACCAGGAAGCCCTGGGCTCCAGGCACACTGCAGCTGTTAAAGGCATCCCAAGAGGGCCGCAGAAGTGACACAACTTGGCTGCCTCTGCTTCTATTCTCATGAGACCATCCCGAACCATAGGCTGATTTTCCTTCCTAGGGTTAATGTTTGAGTTTCGCCTAGGGTAAGAGGTCTATTAACCAGAAAGACCTGAGTTCCAAGAACACAGCAGCTGCGAAGGACTACCCAAGAAGAGCGCAAAAGTACCACAACATGCCTGCCTCCACAGCTTTTTCCTTGGGGACATGCCTAATTCCTGGCTGATTTGCCTTTCTCGTCTTAGGGTTGGGGTTCGGCCTAGGGCTAGGATTTTTTTAACTAGGAAGCCCTGAGTTCCAGGCTTACTGCATCTGCCAAAGGCATCCCAAAGGGAGTGCAGAAGTGCCACAACATGGCTGCTTTCACGGCTTTTCCCTTAGGAAGAACCCTAATACGCGGCTGATTTACCTTCCTAGGGTTACTGTTAGGCTTAGGCCTAGGACTTTTAAAACCAGGAAGCCCTGGGCTCCAGGCACACTGCAGCTGCGAAAGGCATCCCAAGGGGAGCGCAAAAGTGACACAACTTGGCTGCCACCACTGATATTTCCATGAGACCATCCCGAACCGTAGGCTGATTTTCCTTCCTAGGGTTAAGGTTTGAGTTACGCCTAGGGTAAGGGTTCTATTAACCAGAAAGCCCTGAGTTCCAAGAACACAGCAGCTGCGAAGGACTACCCAAGAAGAGCGCAAAAGTACCACAACATGCCTGCCTCCACAGCTTTTTCCTTGGGGACATGCCTAATTCCTGGCTGATTTGCCTTTCTCGTCTTAGGGTTGGGGTTCGGCCTAGGGCTAGGATATTTTTAACTAGGAAGCCCTGAGTTCCAGGCTTACTGCATCTGCCAAAGGCATCCCAAAGGGAGTGCAGAAGTGCCACAACATGGCTGCTTTCACGGCTTTTCCCTTAGGAAGAACCCTAATAGGCTGCTGATTTACCTTCCTAGGGTTACTGTTAGGCTTAGGCCTAGGACTTTTAAAACCAGGAAGCCCTGGGCTCCAGGCACATGCAGCTGTTAAAGGCATCCCAAGAGGGCCGCAGAAGTGACACAACTTGGCTGCCTCTGCTGCTATTCTCATGAGACCATCCCGAACCATAGGCTGATTTTCCTTCTTAGGGTTAAGATTTGAGTTACGCCTAGGGTAAGAGTTCTATTAACCAGAAAGCCCTGAGTTCCAAGAACACAGCAGCTGCGAAGGACTAGCCAAGAAGAGCGCAAAAGTACCACAACATGCCTGCCTCCACAGCTTTTTCCTTGGGGACATGCCTAATTCCTGGCTGATTTGCCTTTCTCGTCTTAGGGTTGGGGTTCGGCCTAGGGCTAGGATTTTTAAAATCAGGAAGCCCTGAGTTCCAGGCACACTGGAGCTGTGAAAGGCATCCATAAGGGAGTGCAAAAGTGCCACAACATGGTTGCTTTCACGACTTTTTCCTTGGCAAGAAGCTTAACACCAGGCTGATTTCCCTTCCCAGGGTTACTGTAAGGCTTAGGCCTAGGGCTAGGATTTTTAAAACTAGGAAGCCCTTAGATCCAGGCACACTGCAGCTGTTCAAGGCATCCCAAGGGGAGTACAAAAGTGCAACAACATGGCAGCTTTCACAGCTTTTTCCTTGGCACCATCCCTATACCTAGGCTGATTTATCTGCCTAGGGTTAGGGTTAGGGTTCAGCCTAGGGCTTGGAGTTTTTTAACCAGGAAGCCCTGAGTTCCAGGCTTACTGCATCTGCCAAAGGCATCCCAAAGGGAGTGCAGAAGTGCCACAACATGGCTGCTTTCACGGCTTTTCCCTTAGGAAGAACCCTAATACCCGGCTGATTTACCTTCCTAGGGTTACTGTTAGGCTTAGGCCTAGGACTTTTAAAACCAGGAAGCCCTGGGCTCCAGGCACTCTGCAGCTGCGAAAGGCATCCCAAGGGGAGCGCAAAAGTGACACAACTTGGCTGCCACCACTGATATTTCCATGAGACCATCCCAAATCATAGGCTGATTTTCCTTCCTAGGGTTAAGGTTTGAGTTACGCCTAGGGTAAGGGTTCTATTAACCAGAAAGCCCTGAGTTCCAAGAACACAGCAGCTGCGAAGGACTAGCCAAGAAGAGCGCAAAAGTACCACAACATGCCTGCCTCCACAGCTTTTTCCTTGGGGACATGCCTAATTCCTGGCTGATTTGCCTTTCTCGTCTTAGGGTTGGGGTTCGGCCTAGGGCGAGGATTTTTTTAACTAGGAAGCCCTGAGTTCCAGGCTTACTTCATCTGCCAAAGGCATCCCACAGGGAGTGCAGAAGTGCCACAACATGGCTGCTTTCACGGCTTTCCCCTTAGGAAGAACCCTAATACCCGGCTGATTTACCTTCCTAGGGTTACTGTTAGGCTTAGGCCTAGGACTTTTAAAACCAGGAAGCCCTGGGCTCCAGGCACTCTGCAGCTGCGAAAGGCATCCCAAGGGGAGCGCAAAAGTGACACAACATGGCAGCTTTCACAGCTTTTTCCTTGGTACCATCCCTATATATAGGCTGATTTATCTGCCTAGGGTTAGGGTTAGGGTTCAGCCTAGGACTTGGAGTTTTTTAACCAGGAAGCCCTGAGTTCCAGGCTTACTGCATCTGCCAAATGCATCCCAAAGGGAGTGCAAAAGTGCCACAACATGGCTGCTTTCACGGCTTTTCCCTTAGGAAGAACCCTAATACCCGGCTGATTTACCTTCCTAGGGTTACTGTTAGGCATAGGCCTAGGACTTTTTAAACCAGGACGCCCTGGGCTCCAGGCACTCTGCAGCTGCGAAAGGCATCCCAAGGGGAGCGCAAAAGTGACACAACTTGGCTGCCACCACTGATATTTCCATGAGACCATCCCGAACCATAGGCTGATTTTCCTTCCTAGGGTTAAGGTTTGAGTTACGCCTAGGGTAAGGGTTCTATTAACCAGAAAGCCCTGAGTTCCAAGAACACAGCAGCTGCGAAGGACTACCCAAGAAGAGCGCAAAAGTACCACAACATGCCTGCCTCCACAGCTTTTTCCTTGGGGTCATGCCTAATTCCTGGCTGATTTGCCTTTCTCGTCTTAGGGTTGGGGTTCGGCCTAGGGCTAGGATTTTTTTAACTAGGAAGCCCTGAGTTCCAGGCTTACTGCATCTGCCTTAAGCATCCCAAAGGGAGTGCAGAAGTGCCACAACATGGCTGCTTTCACGGCTTTTCCCTTAGGAAGAACCCTAATACGCGGCTGATTTACCTTCCTAGGGTTACTGTTAGGCTTAGGCCTAGGACTTTTAAAACCAGGAAGCCCTGGGATCCAGGCACATGCAGCTGTTCAAGGCATCCCAAGAGGGCTGCAGAAGTGACACAACTTGGCTGCCTCTGCTTCTATTCTCATGAGACCATCCCGAACCATAGGCTGATTTTCCTTCCTAGGGTTAAGGTTTGAGTTACTCCTCGGGTAAGGGTTCTATTAACCAGAAAGCCCTGAGTTCCAAGAACACAGCTGCTGCGAAGGACTACCCAAGAAGAGCGCAAAAGTACCACAACGTGCCTGCCTCCACAGCTTTTTCCTTGGGGACATGCCTAATTCCTGGCTGATTTGCCTTTCTCGTCTTAGGGTTGGGGTTCGGCCTAGGGCTAGGATTTTTTTAACTAGGAAGCCCTGAGTTCCAGGCTTACTTCATCTGCCAAAAGCATCCCAAAGGGAGTGCAGAAGTGCCACAACATGGCTGCTTTCACGGCTTTTCCCTTAGGAAGAACCCTAATACGCGGCTGATTTACCTTCCTAGGGTTACTGTTAGGCTTAGGCCTAGGACTTTTAAAACCAGGAAGCCCTGGGCTCCAGGCACATGCAGCTGCGAAAGGCATCCCAAGAGGGCCGCAGAAGTGACACAACTTGGCTGCCTCTGCTGCTATTCTCATGAGACCATCCCGAACCATAGGCTGATTTTCCTTCTTAGGGTTAAGATTTGAGTTACGCCTAGGGTAAGAGTTCTATTAACCAGAAAGCCCTGAGTTCCAAGAACACAGCAGCTGCGAAGGACTACCCAAGAAGAGCGCAAAAGTACCACAACGTGCCTGCCTGCACAGATTTTTCCTTGGGGACATGCCTAATTCCTGGCTGATTTGCCTTTCTCGTCTTAGGGTTGGGGTTCGGCCTAGGGCTAGGATTTTTTTAACTAGGAAGCCCTGAGTTCCAGGCTTACTGCATCTGCCAAAGGCATCCCAAAGGGAGTGCAAAAGTGCCACAACATGGCTGCTTTCACGGCTTTTCCCTTAGGAAGAACCCTAATACCCAGCTGATTTACCTTCCTAGGGTTACTGTTAGGCTTAGGCCTAGGACTTTTAAAACCAGGAAGCCCTGGGCTCCAGGCACACTGCAGCTGCGAAAGGCATCCCAAGGGGAGCGCAAAAGTGACACAACTTGGCTGCCACCACTGATATTTCCATGAGACCATCCCGAACCATAGGCTGATTTTCCTTCCTAGGTTTAAGGTTTGAGTTACGCCAAGGGTAAGGGTTCTATTAACCAGAAAGCCCTGAGTTCCAAGAACACAGCAGCTGCGAAGGACTAGCCAAGAAGAGCGCAAAAGTACCACAACGTGCCTGCCTCCACAGCTTTTTCCTTGGGGACATGCCTTATTCCTGGCTGATTTGCCTTTCTCGTCTTAGGCTTTGGGTTCGGCCTAGGGCTAGGATTTTTTTAACTAGGAAGCCCTGAGTTCCAGGCTTACTTCATCTGCAAAAGGCATCCCAAAGGGAGTGCAGAAGTGCCACAACATGGCTGCTTTCACGGCTTTTCCCTTAGGAAGAACCCTAATACGCGGCTGATTTACCTTCCTAGGGTTACTGTGAGGCTTAGGCCTAGGACTTTTAAAACCAGGAAGCCCTGGGCTCCAGGCACTCTGCAGCTGTTCAAGGCATCCCAAGAGGGCCGCAGAAGTGACACAACTTGGCTGCCTCTGCTGCTATTCTCATGAGACCCTCCCGAACCATAGGCTGATTTTCCTTCCTAGGGTTAAGGTTTGAGTTACGCCTAGGGTAAGGGTTCTATTAACCAGAAAGCCCTGAGTTCCAAGAACACAGCAGCTGCGAAGGACTACCCAAGAAGAGCGCAAAAGTACCACAACGTGCCTGCCTCCACAGCTTTTTCCTTGGGGACATGCCTAATTCCTGGCTGATTTGCCTTTCTCGTCTTAGGGTTGGGGTTCGGCCTAGGGCTAGGATATTTTTTAACTAGGAAGCCCTGAGTTCCAGGCTTACTTCATCTGCTAAAGGCATCCCAAAGGGAGTGCAGAAGTGCCACAACATGGCTGCTTTCACAGCTTTCCCCTTAGGAAGAACCCTAATACCCGGCTGATTTACCTTCCTAGGGTTACTGTTAGGCTTAGGCCTAGGACTTTTAAAACCAGGAAGCCCTGGGCTCCAGGCACACTGCAGCTGCGAAAGGCATCCCAAGGGGAGCGCAAAAGTGACACAACTTGGCTGCCACCACTGATATTTCCATGAGACCATCCCGAACCATAGGCTGATTTTCCTTCCTAGGGTTAAGCTTTGAGTTACGCCTGGGGTAAGGGTTCTATTAACCAGAAAGCCCTGAGTTCCAAGAACACAGCAGCTGCGAAGGACTAGCCAAGAAGAGCGCAAAAGTACCACAACGTGCCTGCCTCCACAGCTTTTTCCTTGGGGACATGCCTAATTCCTGGCTGATTTGCCTTTCTCGTCTTAGGGTTGGGGTTCGGCCTAGGGCTAGGATTTTTTTAACTAGGAAGCCCTGAGTTCTCAGGCTTACTGCATCTGTCAAAGGCATCCCAAAGGGAGTGCAGAAGTGCCACAACATGGCTGCTTTCACGGCTTTTCCCTTAGGAAGAACCCTAATACGCGGCTGATTTACCTTCCTAGGGTTACTGTTAGGCTTAGGCCTAGGACTTTTAAAACCAGGAAGCCCTGGGCTCCAGGCACTCTGCAGCTGCGAAAGGCATCCCAAGGGGAGCGCAAAAGTGACACAACTTGGCTGCCACCACTGATATTTCCATGAGACCATCCCGAACCATAGGCTGATTTTCCTTCCTAGGGTTAAGGTTTGAGTTACGCCTAGGGTAAGGGTTCTATTAACCAGAAAGCCCTGAGTTCCAAGAACACAGCAGCTGCGAAGGACTACCCAAGAAGAGCGCAAAAGTACCACAACGTGCCTGCCTCCTCAGCTTTTTCCTTGGGGACATGCCTAATTCCTGGCTGATTTGCCTTTCTCGTCTTAGGGTTGGGGTTCGGCCTAGGGCTAGGATTTTTTTAACTAGGAAGCCCTGAGTTCCAGGCTTACTTCATCTGCCAAAAGCATCCCAAAGGGAGTGCAGAAGTGCCACAACATGGCTGCTTTCACGGCTTTTCCCTTAGGAAGAACCCTAATACGCGGCTGATTTACCTTCCTAGGGTTACTGTTAGGCTTAGGCCTAGGACTTTTAAAACCAGGAAGCCCTGGGTTCCAGGCACATGCAGCTGCGAAAGGCATCCCAAGAGGGCCGCAGAAGTGACACAACTTGGCTGCCTCTGCTGCTATTCTCATGAGACCATCCCGAACCATAGGCTGATTTTCCTTCTTAGGGTTAAGATTTGAGTTACGCCTAGGGTAAGAGTTCTATTAACCAGAAAGCCCTGAGTTCCAAGAACACACCAGCTGCGAAGGACTACCCAAGAAGAGCGCAAAAGTACCACAACGTGCCTGCCTCCACAGCTTTTTCCTTGGGGACATGCCTAATTCCTGGCTGATTTGCCTTTCTCGTCTTAGGGTTGGGGTTCGGCCTAGGGCTAGGATTTTTTTAACTAGGAAGCCCTGAGTTCCAGGCTTACTGCATCTGCCAAAGGCATCCCAAAGGGAGTGCAAAAGTGCCACAACATGGCTGCTTTCATGGCTTTTCCCTTAGGAAGAACCCTAATACCCGGCTGATTTACCTTCCTAGGGTTACTGTTAGGCTTAGGCCTAGGACTTTTAAAACCAGGAAGCCCTGGGCTCCAGGCACACTGCAGCTGCGAAAGGCATCCCAAGGGGAGCGCAAAAGTGACACAACTTGGCTGCCACCACTGATATTTCCATGAGAGCATCCCGAAACATAGGCTGATTTTCCTTCCTAGGTTTAAGGTTTGAGTTACGCCTGGGGTAAGGGTTCTATTAACCAGAAAGCCCTGAGTTCCAAGAACACAGCAGCTGCGAAGGACTAGCCAAGAAGAGCGCAAAAGTACCACAACATGCCTGCCTCCACAGCTTTTTCCTTGGGGACATGCCTTATTCCTGGCTGATTTGCCTTTCTCGTCTTAGGCTTTCGGTTCGGCCTAGGGCTAGGATTTTTTTACCTAGGAAGCCCTGAGTTCCAGGCTTACTTCATCTGCAAAAGGCATCCCAAAGGGAGTGCAGAAGTGCCACAACATGGCTGCTTTCACGGCTTTTCCCTTAGGAAGAACCCTAATACGCGGCTGATTTACCTTCCTAGGGTTACTGTTAGGCTTAGGCCTAGGACTAGGATTTTTAAAACTAGGAAGCCCTTAGATCCAGGGACACTGCAGCTGTTCAAGGCATCCCAAGGGGAGTACAAAAGTGCAACAACATGGCAGCTTTCACAGCTTTTTCCTTGGCACCATCCCTATACCTAGGCTGATTTATCTGCCTAGGGTTAGGGTTGGGGTTCAGCCTAGGGCTTGGAGTTTTTAACCAGGAAGCCCTGAGCTCCAGGCTTACTGCATCTGCCAAAGGCATCCCAAAGGGAGTGCAAAAGTGCCACAACATGGCTGCTTTCACAGCTTTTCCCTTAGGAAGAACCCTAATACCCGGCTGATTTACCTTCCTAGGGTTAATGTTAGGCTTAGGCCTAGGACTTTTAAAACCAGGAAGCCCTGGGCTCCAGGCACACTGCAGCTGTTAAAGGCATCCCAAGAGGGCAGCAGAAGTGACACAACTTGGCTGCCTCTGCTGCTATTCTCATGAGACCATCCCGAACCATAGGCTGATTTTCCTTCCTAGGGTTAAGGTTTGAGTTACGCCTCGGGTGAGGGTTCTATTAACCAGAAAGCCCTGAGTTCCAAGAACACAGCAGCTGCGAAGGACTACCCTAGAAGAGCGCAAAAGTACCACAACATGCCTGCCTCCACAGCTTTTTCCTTGGGGACATACCTAATTCCTGGCTGATTTGCCTTTCTCGTCTTAGGGTTGGGGTTCGGCCTAGGGCTAGGATTTTTAAAATCAGGAAGCCCTGAGTTCCAGGCACACTGGAGCTGTGAAAGGCATCCAAAAGGGAGAGCAAAAGTGCCACAACATGGTTGCTTTCACGACTTCTTCCTTGGCAAGAAGCTTAACACCAGGCTGATTTCCCTTCCCAGGGTTACTGTAAGGCTTAGGCCTAGGGCTAGGATTTTTAAAACTAGGAAGCCCTTAGATCCAGGCACACTGCAGCTGTTCAAGGCATCCCAAGGGGAGTACAAAAGTGCAACAACATGGCAGCTTTCACAGCTTTTTCCTTGGCACCATCCCTATACCTAGGCTGATTTATCTGCCTAGGGTTAGGGTTAGGGTTCAGCCTAGGGCTTGGAGTTTTTTAACCAGGAAGCCCTGAGTTCCAGGCTTACTGCATCTGCCAAAGGCATCCCAAAGGGAGTGCAAAAGTGCCACAACATGGCTGCTTTCACGGCTTTTCCCTTAGGAAGAACCCTAATATGCGGCTGATTTACCTTCCTAGGGTTACTGTTAGGCTTAGGCCTAGGACTTTTAAAACCAGGAAGCCCTGGGCTCCAGGCACACTGCAGCTGTTAAAGGCATCCCAAGAGGGCCGCAGAAGTGACACAACTTGGCTGCCTCTGCTTCTATTCTCATGAGACCATCCCGAACCATAGGCTGATTTTCCTTCCTAGGGTTAATGTTTGAGTTTCGCGTAGGGTAAGAGGTCTCTTAACCAGAAAGACCTGAGTTCCAAGAACACAGCAGCTGCGAAGGACTACCCAAGAAGAGCGCAAAAGTACCACAACATGCCTGCCTCCACAGCTTTTTCCTTGGGGACATGCCTAATTCCTGGCTGATTTGCCTTTCTCGTCTTAGGGTTGGGGTTCGGCCTAGGGCTAGGATATTTTTAACTAGGAAGCCCTGAGTTCCAGGCTTACTGCATCTGCCAAAAGCATCCCAAAGGGAGTGCAGAAGTGCCACAACATGGCTGCTTTCACGGCTTTTCCCTTAGGAAGAACCCTAATACGCTGCTGATTTACCTTCCTAGGGTTACTGTTAGGCTTAGGCCTAGGACTTTTAAAACCAGGAAGCCCTGGGCTCCAGGCACATGCAGCTGTTAAAGGCATCCCAAGAGGGCCGCAGAAGTGACACAACTTGGCTGCCTCTGCTGCTATTCTCATGAGACCATCCCGAACCCTAGGCTGATTTTCCTTCTTAGGGTTAAGATTTGAGTTACCCCTAGGGTAAGAGTTCTATTAACCAGAAAGCCCTGAGTTCCAAGAACACAGCAGCTGCGAAGGACTACCCAAGAAGAGCGCAAAAGTACCACAACATGCCTGCCTCCACAGCTTTTTCCTTGGGGACATGCCTAATTCCTGGCTGATTTGCCTTTCTCGTCTTAGGGTTGGGGTTCGGCCTAGGGCTAGGATTTTTTTAACTAGGAAGCCCTGAGTTCCAGGCTTACTGCATCTGCCAAAGGCATCCCAAAGGGAGTGCAGAAGTGCCACAACATGGCTGCTTTCACGGCTTTTCCCTTAGGAAGAACCCTAATACCCGGCTGATTTACCTTCCTAGGGTTACTGTTAGGCTTAGGCCTAGGACTTTTAAAACCAGGAAGCCCTGGGCTCCAGGCACACTGCAGCTGCGAAAGACATCCCAAGGGGAGCGCAAAAGTGACACAACTTGGCTGCCACCACTGATATTTCCATGAGACCATCCCGAACCATAGGCTGATTTTCCTTCCTAGGGTTAAGGTTTGAGTTACGCCTGGGGTAAGGGTTCTATTAACCAGAAAGCCCTGAGTTCCATGAACACAGCAGCTGCGAAGGACTACCCAAGAAGAGCGCAAAAGTACCACAACGTGCCTGCCTCCACAGCTTTTTCCTTGGGGACATGCCTAATTCCTGGCTGATTTGCCTTTCTCGTCTTAGGGTTGGGGTTCGGCCTAGGGCTAGGATTTTTTTAACTAGGAAGCCCTGAGTTCCAGGCTTACTTCATCTTCCAAAAGCATCCCAAAGGGAGTGCAGAAGTGCCACAACATGGGTGCTTTCACGGCTTTTCCCTTAGGAAGAACCCTAATACCCGGCTGATTTACCTTCCTAGGGTTACTGTTAGGCTTAGGCCTAGGACTTTTAAAACCAGGAAGCCCTGGGCTCCAGGCACACTGCAGCTGTTAAAGGCATCCCAAGAGGGCCGCAGAAGTGACACAACTTGGCTGCCTCTGCTTCTATTCTCATGAGACCATCCCGAACCATAGGCTGATTTTCCTTCCTAGGGTTAATGTTTGAGTTTCGCCTAGGGTAAGAGGTCTCTTAACCAGAAAGACCTGAGTTCCAAGAACACAGCAGCTGCAAAGGACTACCCAAGAAGAGCGCAAAAGTACCACAACATGCCTGCCTCCACAGCTTTTTCCTTGGGGACATGCCTAATTCCTGGCTGATTTGCCTTTCTCGTCTTAGGGTTGGGGTTCGGCCTAGGGCTAGGATTTTTTTAACTAGGAAGCCCTGAGTTCCAGGCTTACTGCATCTGCCAAAGGCATCCCAAAGGGAGTGCAGAAGTGCCACAACATGGCTGCTTTCACGGCTTTTCCCTTAGGAAGAACCCTAATACCCGGCTGATTTACCTTCCTAGGGTTACTGTTAGGCTTAGGCCTAGGACTTTTAAAACCAGGAAGCCCTGGGCTCCAGGCACACTGCAGCTGCGAAAGACATCCCAAGGGGAGCGCAAAAGTGACACAACTTGGCTGCCACCACTGATATTTCCATGAGACCATCCCGAACCATAGGCTGATTTTCCTTCCTAGGGTTAAGGTTTGAGTTACGCCTGGGGTAAGGGTTCTATTAACCAGAAAGCCCTGAGTTCCATGAACACAGCAGCTGCGAAGGACTACCCAAGAAGAGCGCAAAAGTACCACAACGTGCCTGCCTCCACAGCTTTTTCCTTGGGGACATGCCTAATTCCTGGCTGATTTGCCTTTCTCGTCTTAGGGTTGGGGTTCGGCCTAGGGCTAGGATTTTTTTAACTAGGAAGCCCTGAGTTCCAGGCTTACTTCATCTTCCAAAAGCATCCCAAAGGGAGTGCAGAAGTGCCACAACATGGGTGCTTTCACGGCTTTTCCCTTAGGAAGAACCCTAATACCCGGCTGATTTACCTTCCTAGGGTTACTGTTAGGCTTAGGCCTAGGACTTTTAAAACCAGGAAGCCCTGGGCTCCAGGCACACTGCAGCTGTTAAAGGCATCCCAAGAGGGCCGCAGAAGTGACACAACTTGGCTGCCTCTGCTTCTATTCTCATGAGACCATCCCGAACCATAGGCTGATTTTCCTTCCTAGGGTTAATGTTTGAGTTTCGCCTAGGGTAAGAGGTCTCTTAACCAGAAAGACCTGAGTTCCAAGAACACAGCAGCTGCAAAGGACTACCCAAGAAGAGCGCAAAAGTACCACAACATGCCTGCCTCCACAGCTTTTTCCTTGGGGACATGCCTAATTCCTGGCTGATTTGCCTTTCTCGTCTTAGGGTTGGGGTTCGGCCTAGGGCTAGGATTTTTTTAACTAGGAAGCCCTGAGTTCCAGGCTTACTGCATCTGTCAAAGGCATCCCAAAGGGAGTGCAGAAGTGCCACAACATGGCTGGTTTCACGGCTTTTCCCTTAGGAAGAACCCTAATACGCGGCTGATTTACCTTCCTAGGGTTACTGTTAGGCTTAGGCCTAGGACTTTTAAAACCAGGAAGCCCTGGGCTCCAGGCACACTGCAGCTGCGAAAGGCATCCCAAGGGGAGCGCAAAAGTGACACAACTTGGCTGCCACCACTGATATTTCCATGAGACCATCCCGAACCATAGGCTGATTTTCCTTCCTAGGGTTAAGGTTTGAGTTACGCCTGGGGTAAGGGTTCTATTAACCAGAAAGCCCTGAGTTCCAAGAACACAGCAGCTGCGAAGGACTACCCAAGAAGAGCGCAAAAGTACCACAACGTGCCTGCCTCCACAGCTTTTTCCTTGGGGACATGCCTAATTCCTGGCTGATTTGCCTTTCTCGTCTTAGGGTTGGGGTTCGGCCTAGGGCTAGGACTTTTAAAATCAGGAAGCCCTGAGTTCCAGGCACACTGGAGCTGTGAAAGACATCCAAAAGGGAGTGCAAAAGTGCCACAACATGGTTGCTTTCACGGCTTTTTCCTTGGCAAGAAGCCTAACACCAGGCTGATTTCCCTTCCCAGGGTTACTGTTAGGCTTAGGCCTAGGGCTAGGATTTTTAAAACTAGGAAGCCCTTAGTTCCAGGCACACTGCAGCTGTTCAAGGCATCCCAAGGGGAGTACAAAAGTGCAACAACATGGCAGCTTTCACAGCTTTTTCCTTGGCACCATCCCTATACCTAGGCTGATTTATCTGCCTAGGGTTAGGGTTAGGGTTCAGCCTAGGGCTTGGAGTTTTTTAACCAGGGAGCCCTGAGTTCCAGGCTTACTGCATCTGCCAAAGGCATCCCAAAGGGAGTGCAAAAGTGCCACAACATGGCTGCTTTCACAGCTTTTCCCTTAGGAAGAACCCTAATACCAGGCTGATTTACCTTCCTAGGGTTAATGTTAGGCTTAGGCCTAGGACTTTTAAAACCAGGAAGCCCTGGGCTCCAGGCACACTGCAGCTGTTAAAGGCATCCCAAGAGGGCAGCAGAAGTGACACAACTTGGCTGCCTCTGCTGCTATTCTCATGAGACCATCCCGAACCATAGGCTGATTTTCCTTCCTAGGGTTAAGGTTTGAGTTACGCCTCGGGTGAGGGTTCTATTAACCAGAAAGCCCTGAGTTCCAAGAACACAGCAGCTGCGAAGGACTACCCTAGAAGAGCGCAAAAGTACCACAACATGCCTGCCTCCACAGCTTTTTCCTTGGGGACATACCTAATTCCTGGCTGATTTGCCTTTCTCGTCTTAGGGTTGGGGTTCGGCCTAGGGCTAGGATTTTTAAAATCAGGAAGCCCTGAGTTCCAGGCACACTGGAGCTGTGAAAGGCATCCAAAAGGGAGAGCAAAAGTGCCACAACATGGTTGCTTTCACGACTTCTTCCTTGGCAAGAAGCTTAACACCAGGCTGATTTCCCTTCCCAGGGTTACTGTAAGGCTTAGGCCTAGGGCTAGGATTTTTAAAACTAGGAAGCCCTTAGATCCAGGCACACTGCAGCTGTTCAAGGCATCCCAAGGGGAGTACAAAAGTGCAACAACATGGCAGCTTTCACAGCTTTTTCCTTGGCACCATCCCTATACCTAGGCTGATTTATCTGCCTAGGGTTAGGGTTAGGGTTCAGCCTAGGGCTTGGAGTTTTTTAACCAGGAAGCCCTGAGTTCCAGGCTTACTGCATCTGCCAAAGGCATCCCAAAGGGAGTGCAAAAGTGCCACAACATGGCTGCTTTCACGGCTTTTCCCTTAGGAAGAACCCTAATATGCGGCTGATTTACCTTCCTAGGGTTACTGTTAGGCTTAGGCCTAGGACTTTTAAAACCAGGAAGCCCTGGGCTCCAGGCACACTGCAGCTGTTAAAGGCATCCCAAGAGGGCCGCAGAAGTGACACAACTTGGCTGCCTCTGCTTCTATTCTCATGAGACCATCCCGAACCATAGGCTGATTTTCCTTCCTAGGGTTAATGTTTGAGTTTCGCGTAGGGTAAGAGGTCTCTTAACCAGAAAGACCTGAGTTCCAAGAACACAGCAGCTGCGAAGGACTACCCAAGAAGAGCGCAAAAGTACCACAACATGCCTGCCTCCACAGCTTTTTCCTTGGGGACATGCCTAATTCCTGGCTGATTTGCCTTTCTCGTCTTAGGGTTGGGGTTCGGCCTAGGGCTAGGATATTTTTAACTAGGAAGCCCTGAGTTCCAGGCTTACTGCATCTGCCAAAAGCATCCCAAAGGGAGTGCAGAAGTGCCACAACATGGCTGCTTTCACGGCTTTTCCCTTAGGAAGAACCCTAATACGCTGCTGATTTACCTTCCTAGGGTTACTGTTAGGCTTAGGCCTAGGACTTTTAAAACCAGGAAGCCCTGGGCTCCAGGCACATGCAGCTGTTAAAGGCATCCCAAGAGGGCCGCAGAAGTGACACAACTTGGCTGCCTCTGCTGCTATTCTCATGAGACCATCCCGAACCCTAGGCTGATTTTCCTTCTTAGGGTTAAGATTTGAGTTACCCCTAGGGTAAGAGTTCTATTAACCAGAAAGCCCTGAGTTCCAAGAACACAGCAGCTGCGAAGGACTACCCAAGAAGAGCGCAAAAGTACCACAACATGCCTGCCTCCACAGCTTTTTCCTTGGGGACATGCCTAATTCCTGGCTGATTTGCCTTTCTCGTCTTAGGGTTGGGGTTCGGCCTAGGGCTAGGATTTTTTTAACTAGGAAGCCCTGAGTTCCAGGCTTACTGCATCTGCCAAAGGCATCCCAAAGGGAGTGCAGAAGTGCCACAACATGGCTGCTTTCACGGCTTTTCCCTTAGGAAGAACCCTAATACCCGGCTGATTTACCTTCCTAGGGTTACTGTTAGGCTTAGGCCTAGGACTTTTAAAACCAGGAAGCCCTGGGCTCCAGGCACACTGCAGCTGCGAAAGACATCCCAAGGGGAGCGCAAAAGTGACACAACTTGGCTGCCACCACTGATATTTCCATGAGACCATCCCGAACCATAGGCTGATTTTCCTTCCTAGGGTTAAGGTTTGAGTTACGCCTGGGGTAAGGGTTCTATTAACCAGAAAGCCCTGAGTTCCATGAACACAGCAGCTGCGAAGGACTACCCAAGAAGAGCGCAAAAGTACCACAACGTGCCTGCCTCCACAGCTTTTTCCTTGGGGACATGCCTAATTCCTGGCTGATTTGCCTTTCTCGTCTTAGGGTTGGGGTTCGGCCTAGGGCTAGGATTTTTTTAACTAGGAAGCCCTGAGTTCCAGGCTTACTTCATCTTCCAAAAGCATCCCAAAGGGAGTGCAGAAGTGCCACAACATGGGTGCTTTCACGGCTTTTCCCTTAGGAAGAACCCTAATACCCGGCTGATTTACCTTCCTAGGGTTACTGTTAGGCTTAGGCCTAGGACTTTTAAAACCAGGAAGCCCTGGGCTCCAGGCACACTGCAGCTGTTAAAGGCATCCCAAGAGGGCCGCAGAAGTGACACAACTTGGCTGCCTCTGCTTCTATTCTCATGAGACCATCCCGAACCATAGGCTGATTTTCCTTCCTAGGGTTAATGTTTGAGTTTCGCCTAGGGTAAGAGGTCTCTTAACCAGAAAGACCTGAGTTCCAAGAACACAGCAGCTGCAAAGGACTACCCAAGAAGAGCGCAAAAGTACCACAACATGCCTGCCTCCACAGCTTTTTCCTTGGGGACATGCCTAATTCCTGGCTGATTTGCCTTTCTCGTCTTAGGGTTGGGGTTCGGCCTAGGGCTAGGATTTTTTTAACTAGGAAGCCCTGAGTTCCAGGCTTACTGCATCTGCCAAAGGCATCCCAAAGGGAGTGCAGAAGTGCCACAACATGGCTGCTTTCACGGCTTTTCCCTTAGGAAGAACCCTAATACCCGGCTGATTTACCTTCCTAGGGTTACTGTTAGGCTTAGGCCTAGGACTTTTAAAACCAGGAAGCCCTGGGCTCCAGGCACACTGCAGCTGCGAAAGACATCCCAAGGGGAGCGCAAAAGTGACACAACTTGGCTGCCACCACTGATATTTCCATGAGACCATCCCGAACCATAGGCTGATTTTCCTTCCTAGGGTTAAGGTTTGAGTTACGCCTGGGGTAAGGGTTCTATTAACCAGAAAGCCCTGAGTTCCATGAACACAGCAGCTGCGAAGGACTACCCAAGAAGAGCGCAAAAGTACCACAACGTGCCTGCCTCCACAGCTTTTTCCTTGGGGACATGCCTAATTCCTGGCTGATTTGCCTTTCTCGTCTTAGGGTTGGGGTTCGGCCTAGGGCTAGGATTTTTTTAACTAGGAAGCCCTGAGTTCCAGGCTTACTTCATCTTCCAAAAGCATCCCAAAGGGAGTGCAGAAGTGCCACAACATGGGTGCTTTCACGGCTTTTCCCTTAGGAAGAACCCTAATACCCGGCTGATTTACCTTCCTAGGGTTACTGTTAGGCTTAGGCCTAGGACTTTTAAAACCAGGAAGCCCTGGGCTCCAGGCACACTGCAGCTGTTAAAGGCATCCCAAGAGGGCCGCAGAAGTGACACAACTTGGCTGCCTCTGCTTCTATTCTCATGAGACCATCCCGAACCATAGGCTGATTTTCCTTCCTAGGGTTAATGTTTGAGTTTCGCCTAGGGTAAGAGGTCTCTTAACCAGAAAGACCTGAGTTCCAAGAACACAGCAGCTGCAAAGGACTACCCAAGAAGAGCGCAAAAGTACCACAACATGCCTGCCTCCACAGCTTTTTCCTTGGGGACATGCCTAATTCCTGGCTGATTTGCCTTTCTCGTCTTAGGGTTGGGGTTCGGCCTAGGGCTAGGATTTTTTTAACTAGGAAGCCCTGAGTTCCAGGCTTACTGCATCTGTCAAAGGCATCCCAAAGGGAGTGCAGAAGTGCCACAACATGGCTGGTTTCACGGCTTTTCCCTTAGGAAGAACCCTAATACGCGGCTGATTTACCTTCCTAGGGTTACTGTTAGGCTTAGGCCTAGGACTTTTAAAACCAGGAAGCCCTGGGCTCCAGGCACACTGCAGCTGCGAAAGGCATCCCAAGGGGAGCGCAAAAGTGACACAACTTGGCTGCCACCACTGATATTTCCATGAGACCATCCCGAACCATAGGCTGATTTTCCTTCCTAGGGTTAAGGTTTGAGTTACGCCTGGGGTAAGGGTTCTATTAACCAGAAAGCCCTGAGTTCCAAGAACACAGCAGCTGCGAAGGACTACCCAAGAAGAGCGCAAAAGTACCACAACGTGCCTGCCTCCACAGCTTTTTCCTTGGGGACATGCCTAATTCCTGGCTGATTTGCCTTTCTCGTCTTAGGGTTGGGGTTCGGCCTAGGGCTAGGACTTTTAAAATCAGGAAGCCCTGAGTTCCAGGCACACTGGAGCTGTGAAAGACATCCAAAAGGGAGTGCAAAAGTGCCACAACATGGTTGCTTTCACGGCTTTTTCCTTGGCAAGAAGCCTAACACCAGGCTGATTTCCCTTCCCAGGGTTACTGTTAGGCTTAGGCCTAGGGCTAGGATTTTTAAAACTAGGAAGCCCTTAGTTCCAGGCACACTGCAGCTGTTCAAGGCATCCCAAGGGGAGTACAAAAGTGCAACAACATGGCAGCTTTCACAGCTTTTTCCTTGGCACCATCCCTATACCTAGGCTGATTTATCTGCCTAGGGTTAGGGTTAGGGTTCAGCCTAGGGCTTGGAGTTTTTTAACCAGGGAGCCCTGAGTTCCAGGCTTACTGCATCTGCCAAAGGCATCCCAAAGGGAGTGCAAAAGTGCCACAACATGGCTGCTTTCACAGCTTTTCCCTTAGGAAGAACCCTAATACCAGGCTGATTTACCTTCCTAGGGTTAATGTTAGGCTTAGGCCTAGGACTTTTAAAACCAGGAAGCCCTGGGCTCCAGGCACACTGCAGCTGTTAAAGGCATCCCAAGAGGGCAGCAGAAGTGACACAACTTGGCTGCCTCTGCTGCTATTCTCATGAGACCATCCCGAACCATAGGCTGATTTTCCTTCCTAGGGTTAAGGTTTGAGTTACGCCTCGGGTGAGGGTTCTATTAACCAGAAAGCCCTGAGTTCCAAGAACACAGCAGCTGCGAAGGACTAGCCTAGAAGAGCGCAAAAGTACCACAACATGCCTGCCTCCACAGCTTTTTCCTTGGGGACATGCCTAATTCCTGGCTGATTTGCCTTTCTCGTCTTAGGGTTGGGGTTCGGCCTAGGGCTAGGATTTTTAAAATCAGGAAGCCCTGAGTTCCAGGCACACTGGAGCTGTGAAAGGCATCCAAAAGGGAGAGCAAAAGTGCCACAACATGGTTGCTTTCACGACTTCTTCCTTGGCAAGAAGCTTAACACCAGGCTGATTTCCCTTCCCAGGGTTACTGTAAGGCTTAGGCCTAGGGCTAGGATTTTTAAAACTAGGAAGCCCTTAGATCCAGGGACACTGCAGCTGTTCAAGGCATGCCAAGGGGAGTACAAAAGTGCAACAACATGGCAGCTTTCACAGCTTTTTCCTTGGCACCATCCCTATACCTAGGCTGATTTATCTGCCTAGGGTTAGGGTTAGGGTTCAGCCTAGGGCTTGGAGTTTTTTAACCAGGAAGCCCTGAGTTCCAGGCTTACTGCATCTGCCAAAGGCATCCCAAAGGGAGTGCAAAAGTGCCACAACATGGCTGCTTTCACAGCTTTTCCCTTAGGAAGAACCCTAATACGCGGCTGATTTACCTTCCTAGGGTTACTGTTAGGCTTAGGCCTAGGACTTTTAAAACCAGGAAGCCCTGGGCTCCAGGCACACTGCAGCTGCGAAAGGCATCCCAAGGGGAGCGCAAAAGTGACACAACTTGGCTGCCACCACTGATATTTCCATGAGACCATCCCGAACCATAGGCTGATTTTCCTTCCTAGGGTTAAGGTTTGAGTTACGCCTGGGGTAAGGGTTCTATTACCCAGAAAGCCCTGAGTTCCAAGAACACAGCAGCTGCGAAGGACTACCCAAGAAGAGCGCAAAAGTACCACAACGTGCCTGCCTCCACAGCTTTTTCCTTGGGGACATGCCTAATTCCTGGCTGATTTGCCTTTCTCGTCTTAGGGTTGGGGTTCGGCCTAGGGCTAGGATATTTTTAACTAGGAAGCCCTGAGTTCCAGGCTTACTGCATCTGCCAAAAGCATCCCAAAGGGAGTGCAGAAGTGCCACAACATGGCTGCTTTCACGGCTTTTCCCTTAGGAAGAACCCTAATAGGCTGCTGATTTACCTTCCTAGGGTTACTGTTAGGCTTAGGCCTAGGACTTTTAAAACCAGGAAGCCCTGGGCTCCAGGCACATGCAGCTGTTAAAGGCATCCCAAGAGGGCCGCAGAAGTGACACAACTTGGCTGCCTCTGCTGCTATTCTCATGAGACCATCCCGAACCATAGGCTGATTTTCCTTCTTAGGGTTAAGATTTGAGTTACGCCTAGGGTAAGAGTTCTATTAACCAGAAAGCCCTGAGTTCCAAGAACACAGCAGCTGCGAAGGACTACCCAAGAAGAGCGCAAAAGTACCACAACATGCCTGCCTCCACAGCTTTTTCCTTGGGGACATGCCTAATTCCTGGCTGATTTGCCTTTCTCGTCTTAGGGTTGGGGTTCGGCCTAGGGCTAGGATTTTTTTAACTAGGAAGCCCTGAGTTCCAGGCTTACTGCATCTGCCAAAGGCATCCCAAAGGGAGTGCAAAAGTGCCACAACATGGCTGCTTTCATGGCTTTTCCCTTAGGAAGAACCCTAATACCCAGCTGATTTACCTTCCTAGGGTTAGTGTTAGGCTTAGGCCTAGGACTTTTAAAACCAGGAAGCCCTGGGCTCCAGGCACACTGCAGCTGCGAAAGGCATCCCAAGGGGAGCGCAAAAGTGACACAACTTGGCTGCCACCACTGATATTTCCATGAGACCATCCCGAACCATAGGCTGATTTTCCTTCCTAGGTTTAAGGTTTGAGTTACGCCAAGGGTAAGGGTTCTATTAACCAGAAAGCCCTGAGTTCCAAGAACACAGCAGCTGCGAAGGACTAGCCAAGAAGAGCGCAAAAGTACCACAACGTGCCTGCCTCCACAGCTTTTTCCTTGGGGACATGCCTTATTCCTGGCTGATTTGCCTTTCTCGTCTTAGGCTTTGGGTTCGGCCTAGGGCTAGGATTTTTTTAACTAGGAAGCCCTGAGTTCCAGGCTTACTTCATCTGCAAAAGGCATCCCAAAGGGAGTGCAGAAGTGCCACAACATGGCTGCTTTCACGGCTTTTCCCTTAGGAAGAACCCTAATACGCGGCTGATTTACCTTCCTAGGGTTACTGTTAGGCTTAGGCCTAGGACTTTTAAAACCAGGAAGCCCTGGGCTCCAGGCACATGCAGCTGTTAAAGGCATCCCAAGAGGGCCGCAGAAGTGACACAACTTGGCTGCCTCTGCTGCTATTCTCATGAGACCATCCCGAACCATAGGCTGATTTTCCTTCTTAGGGTTAAGATTTGAGTTACGCCTAGGGTAAGAGTTCTATTAACCAGAAAGCCCTGAGTTCCAAGAACACAGCAGCTGCGAAGGACTACCCAAGAAGAGCGCAAAAGTACCACAACATGCCTGCCTCCACAGCTTTTTCCTTGGGGACATGCCTAATTCCTGGCTGATTTGCCTTTCTCGTCTTAGGGTTGGGGTTCGGCCTAGGGCTAGGACTTTTAAAATCAGGAAGCCCTGAGTTCCAGGCACACTGGAGCTGTGAAAGACATCCAAAAGGGAGTGCAAAAGTGCCACAACATGGTTGCTTTCACGGCTTTTTCCTTGGCAAGAAGCCTAACACCAGGCTGATTTCCCTTCCCAGGGTTACTGTTAGGCTTACGCCTAGGGCTAGGATTTTTAAAACTAGGAAGCCCTTAGATCCAGGGACACTGCAGCTGTTCAAGGCATCCCAAGGGGAGTACAAAAGTGCAACAACATGGCAGCTTTCACAGCTTTTTCCTTGGCACCATCCCTATACCTAGGCTGATTTATCTGCCTAGGGTTAGGGTTGGGGTTCAGCCTAGGGCTTGGAGTTTTTAACCAGGAAGCCCTGAGCTCCAGGCTTACTGCATCTGCCAAAGGCATCCCAAAGGGAGTGCAAAAGTGCCACAACATGGCTGCTTTCACAGCTTTTCCCTTAGGAAGAACCCTAATACCCGGCTGATTTACCTTCCTAGGGTTAATGTTAGGCTTAGGCCTAGGACTTTTAAAACCAGGAAGCCCTGGGCTCCAGGCACACTGCAGCTGTTAAAGGCATCCCAAGAGGGCAGCAGAAGTGACACAACTTGGCTGCCTCTGCTGCTATTCTCATGAGACCATCCCGAACCTTAGGCTGATTTTCCTTCCTAGGGTTAAGGTTTGAGTTACGCCTCGGGTGAGGGTTCTATTAACCAGAAAGCCCTGAGTTCCAAGAACACAGCAGCTGCGAAGGACTAGCCTAGAAGAGCGCAAAAGTACCACAACATGCCTGCCTCCACAGCTTTTTCCTTGGGGACATACCTAATTCCTGGCTGATTTGCCTTTCTCGTCTTAGGGTTGGGGTTCGGCCTAGGGCTAGGATTTTTAAAATCAGGAAGCCCTGAGTTCCAGGCACACTGGAGCTGTGAAAGGCATCCAAAAGGGAGAGCAAAAGTGCCACAACATGGTTGCTTTCACGACTTCTTCCTTGGCAAGAAGCTTAACACCAGGCTGATTTCCCTTCCCAGGGTTACTGTAAGGCTTAGGCCTAGGGCTAGGATTTTTAAAACTAGGAAGCCCTTAGATCCAGGCACACTGCAGCTGTTCAAGGCATCCCAAGGGGAGTACAAAAGTGCAACAACATGGCAGCTTTCACAGCTTTTTCCTTGGCACCATCCCTATACCTAGGCTGATTTATCTGCCTAGGGTTAGGGTTAGGGTTCAGCCTAGGGCTTGGAGTTTTTTAACCAGGAAGCCCTGAGTTCCAGGCTTACTGCATCTGCCAAAGGCATCCCAAAGGGAGTGCAAAAGTGCCACAACATGGCTGCTTTCACAGCTTTTCCCTTAGGAAGAACCCTAATACGCGGCTGATTTACCTTCCTAGGGTTACTGTTAGGCTTAGGCCTAGGACTTTTAAAACCAGGAAGCCCTGGGCTCCAGGCACACTGCAGCTGTTAAAGGCATCCCAAGAGGGCCGCAGAAGTGACACAACTTGGCTGCCTCTGCTTCTATTCTCATGAGACCATCCCGAACCATAGGCTGATTTTCCTTCCTAGGGTTAATGTTTGAGTTTCGCCTAGGGTAAGAGGTCTCTTAACCAGAAAGACCTGAGTTCCAAGAACACAGCAGCTGCGAAGGACTACCCAAGAAGAGCGCAAAAGTACCACAACATGCCTGCCTCCACAGATTTTTCCTTGGGGACATGCCTAATTCCTGGCTGATTTGCCTTTCTCGTCTTAGGGTTGGGGTTCGGCCTAGGGCTAGGATTTTTTTAACTAGGAAGCCCTGAGTTCCAGGCTTACTGCATCTGCCAAAGGCATCCCAAAGGGAGTGCAAAAGTGCCACAACATGGCTGCTTTCATGGCTTTTCCCTTAGGAAGAACCCTAATACCCAGCTGATTTACCTTCCTAGGGTTAGTGTTAGGCTTAGGCCTAGGACTTTTAAAACCAGGAAGCCCTGGGCTCCAGGCACACTGCAGCTGCGAAAGGCATCCCAAGGGGAGCGCAAAAGTGACACAACTTGGCTGCCACCACTGATATTTCCATGAGACCATCCCGAACCATAGGCTGATTTTCCTTCCTAGGTTTAAGGTTTGAGTTACGCCAAGGGTAAGGGTTCTATTAACCAGAAAGCCCTGAGTTCCAAGAACACAGCAGCTGCGAAGGACTAGCCAAGAAGAGCGCAAAAGTACCACAACGTGCCTGCCTCCACAGCTTTTTCCTTGGGGACATGCCTTATTCCTGGCTGATTTGCCTTTCTCGTCTTAGGCTTTGGGTTCGGCCTAGGGCTAGGATTTTTTTAACTAGGAAGCCCTGAGTTCCAGGCTTACTTCATCTGCAAAAGGCATCCCAAAGGGAGTGCAGAAGTGCCACAACATGGCTGCTTTCACGGCTTTTCCCTTAGGAAGAACCCTAATACGCGGCTGATTTACCTTCCTAGGGTTACTGTTAGGCTTAGGCCTAGGACTTTTAAAACCAGGAAGCCCTGGGCTCCAGGCACATGCAGCTGTTAAAGGCATCCCAAGAGGGCCGCAGAAGTGACACAACTTGGCTGCCTCTGCTGCTATTCTCATGAGACCATCCCGAACCATAGGCTGATTTTCCTTCTTAGGGTTAAGATTTGAGTTACGCCTAGGGTAAGAGTTCTATTAACCAGAAAGCCCTGAGTTCCAAGAACACAGCAGCTGCGAAGGACTACCCAAGAAGAGCGCAAAAGTACCACAACATGCCTGCCTCCACAGCTTTTTCCTTGGGGACATGCCTAATTCCTGGCTGATTTGCCTTTCTCGTCTTAGGGTTGGGGTTCGGCCTAGGGCTAGGACTTTTAAAATCAGGAAGCCCTGAGTTCCAGGCACACTGGAGCTGTGAAAGACATCCAAAAGGGAGTGCAAAAGTGCCACAACATGGTTGCTTTCACGGCTTTTTCCTTGGCAAGAAGCCTAACACCAGGCTGATTTCCCTTCCCAGGGTTACTGTTAGGCTTACGCCTAGGGCTAGGATTTTTAAAACTAGGAAGCCCTTAGATCCAGGGACACTGCAGCTGTTCAAGGCATCCCAAGGGGAGTACAAAAGTGCAACAACATGGCAGCTTTCACAGCTTTTTCCTTGGCACCATCCCTATACCTAGGCTGATTTATCTGCCTAGGGTTAGGGTTGGGGTTCAGCCTAGGGCTTGGAGTTTTTAACCAGGAAGCCCTGAGCTCCAGGCTTACTGCATCTGCCAAAGGCATCCCAAAGGGAGTGCAAAAGTGCCACAACATGGCTGCTTTCACAGCTTTTCCCTTAGGAAGAACCCTAATACGCTGCTGATTTACCTTCCTAGGGTTACTGTTAGGCTTAGGCCTAGGACTTTTAAAACCAGGAAGCCCTGGGCTCCAGGCACATGCAGCTGTTAAAGGCATCCCAAGAGGGCCGCAGAAGTGACACAACTTGGCTGCCTCTGCTGCTATTCTCATGAGACCATCCCGAACCCTAGGCTGATTTTCCTTCTTAGGGTTAAGATTTGAGTTACCCCTAGGGTAAGAGTTCTATTAACCAGAAAGCCCTGAGTTCCAAGAACACAGCAGCTGCGAAGGACTACCCAAGAAGAGCGCAAAAGTACCACAACATGCCTGCCTCCACAGCTTTTTCCTTGGGGACATGCCTAATTCCTGGCTGATTTGCCTTTCTCGTCTTAGGGTTGGGGTTCGGCCTAGGGCTAGGATTTTTTTAACTAGGAAGCCCTGAGTTCCAGGCTTACTGCATCTGCCAAAGGCATCCCAAAGGGAGTGCAGAAGTGCCACAACATGGCTGCTTTCACGGCTTTTCCCTTAGGAAGAACCCTAATACCCGGCTGATTTACCTTCCTAGGGTTACTGTTAGGCTTAGGCCTAGGACTTTTAAAACCAGGAAGCCCTGGGCTCCAGGCACACTGCAGCTGCGAAAGACATCCCAAGGGGAGCGCAAAAGTGACACAACTTGGCTGCCACCACTGATATTTCCATGAGACCATCCCGAACCATAGGCTGATTTTCCTTCCTAGGGTTAAGGTTTGAGTTACGCCTGGGGTAAGGGTTCTATTAACCAGAAAGCCCTGAGTTCCATGAACACAGCAGCTGCGAAGGACTACCCAAGAAGAGCGCAAAAGTACCACAACGTGCCTGCCTCCACAGCTTTTTCCTTGGGGACATGCCTAATTCCTGGCTGATTTGCCTTTCTCGTCTTAGGGTTGGGGTTCGGCCTAGGGCTAGGATTTTTTTAACTAGGAAGCCCTGAGTTCCAGGCTTACTTCATCTTCCAAAAGCATCCCAAAGGGAGTGCAGAAGTGCCACAACATGGGTGCTTTCACGGCTTTTCCCTTAGGAAGAACCCTAATACCCGGCTGATTTACCTTCCTAGGGTTACTGTTAGGCTTAGGCCTAGGACTTTTAAAACCAGGAAGCCCTGGGCTCCAGGCACACTGCAGCTGTTAAAGGCATCCCAAGAGGGCCGCAGAAGTGACACAACTTGGCTGCCTCTGCTTCTATTCTCATGAGACCATCCCGAACCATAGGCTGATTTTCCTTCCTAGGGTTAATGTTTGAGTTTCGCCTAGGGTAAGAGGTCTCTTAACCAGAAAGACCTGAGTTCCAAGAACACAGCAGCTGCAAAGGACTACCCAAGAAGAGCGCAAAAGTACCACAACATGCCTGCCTCCACAGCTTTTTCCTTGGGGACATGCCTAATTCCTGGCTGATTTGCCTTTCTCGTCTTAGGGTTGGGGTTCGGCCTAGGGCTAGGATTTTTTTAACTAGGAAGCCCTGAGTTCCAGGCTTACTGCATCTGTCAAAGGCATCCCAAAGGGAGTGCAGAAGTGCCACAACATGGCTGGTTTCACGGCTTTTCCCTTAGGAAGAACCCTAATACGCGGCTGATTTACCTTCCTAGGGTTACTGTTAGGCTTAGGCCTAGGACTTTTAAAACCAGGAAGCCCTGGGCTCCAGGCACACTGCAGCTGCGAAAGGCATCCCAAGGGGAGCGCAAAAGTGACACAACTTGGCTGCCACCACTGATATTTCCATGAGACCATCCCGAACCATAGGCTGATTTTCCTTCCTAGGGTTAAGGTTTGAGTTACGCCTGGGGTAAGGGTTCTATTAACCAGAAAGCCCTGAGTTCCAAGAACACAGCAGCTGCGAAGGACTACCCAAGAAGAGCGCAAAAGTACCACAACGTGCCTGCCTCCACAGCTTTTTCCTTGGGGACATGCCTAATTCCTGGCTGATTTGCCTTTCTCGTCTTAGGGTTGGGGTTCGGCCTAGGGCTAGGACTTTTAAAATCAGGAAGCCCTGAGTTCCAGGCACACTGGAGCTGTGAAAGACATCCAAAAGGGACTGCAAAAGTGCCACAACATGGTTGCTTTCACGGCTTTTTCCTTGGCAAGAAGCCTAACACCAGGCTGATTTCCCTTCCCAGGGTTACTGTTAGGCTTAGGCCTAGGGCTAGGATTTTTAAAACTAGGAAGCCCTTAGTTCCAGGCACACTGCAGCTGTTCAAGGCATCCCAAGGGGAGTACAAAAGTGCAACAACATGGCAGCTTTCACAGCTTTTTCCTTGGCACCATCCCTATACCTAGGCTGATTTATCTGCCTAGGGTTAGGGTTAGGGTTCAGCCTAGGGCTTGGAGTTTTTTAACCAGGGAGCCCTGAGTTCCAGGCTTACTGCATCTGCCAAAGGCATCCCAAAGGGAGTGCAAAAGTGCCACAACATGGCTGCTTTCACAGCTTTTCCCTTAGGAAGAACCCTAATACCAGGCTGATTTACCTTCCTAGGGTTAATGTTAGGCTTAGGCCTAGGACTTTTAAAACCAGGAAGCCCTGGGCTCCAGGCACACTGCAGCTGTTAAAGGCATCCCAAGAGGGCAGCAGAAGTGACACAACTTGGCTGCCTCTGCTGCTATTCTCATGAGACCATCCCGAACCATAGGCTGATTTTCCTTCCTAGGGTTAAGGTTTGAGTTACGCCTCGGGTGAGGGTTCTATTAACCAGAAAGCCCTGAGTTCCAAGAACACAGCAGCTGCGAAGGACTAGCCTAGAAGAGCGCAAAAGTACCACAACATGCCTGCCTCCACAGCTTTTTCCTTGGGGACATGCCTAATTCCTGGCTGATTTGCCTTTCTCGTCTTAGGGTTGGGGTTCGGCCTAGGGCTAGGATTTTTAAAATCAGGAAGCCCTGAGTTCCAGGCACACTGGAGCTGTGAAAGGCATCCAAAAGGGAGAGCAAAAGTGCCACAACATGGTTGCTTTCACGACTTCTTCCTTGGCAAGAAGCTTAACACCAGGCTGATTTCCCTTCCCAGGGTTACTGTAAGGCTTAGGCCTAGGGCTAGGATTTTTAAAACTAGGAAGCCCTTAGATCCAGGGACACTGCAGCTGTTCAAGGCATGCCAAGGGGAGTACAAAAGTGCAACAACATGGCAGCTTTCACAGCTTTTTCCTTGGCACCATCCCTATACCTAGGCTGATTTATCTGCCTAGGGTTAGGGTTAGGGTTCAGCCTAGGGCTTGGAGTTTTTTAACCAGGAAGCCCTGAGTTCCAGGCTTACTGCATCTGCCAAAGGCATCCCAAAGGGAGTGCAAAAGTGCCACAACATGGCTGCTTTCACAGCTTTTCCCTTAGGAAGAACCCTAATACGCTGCTGATTTACCTTCCTAGGGTTACTGTTAGGCTTAGGCCTAGGACTTTTAAAACCAGGAAGCCCTGGGCTCCAGGCACATGCAGCTGTTAAAGGCATCCCAAGAGGGCCGCAGAAGTGACACAACTTGGCTGCCTCTGCTGCTATTCTCATGAGACCATCCCGAACCCTAGGCTGATTTTCCTTCTTAGGGTTAAGATTTGAGTTACCCCTAGGGTAAGAGTTCTATTAACCAGAAAGCCCTGAGTTCCAAGAACACAGCAGCTGCGAAGGACTACCCAAGAAGAGCGCAAAAGTACCACAACATGCCTGCCTCCACAGCTTTTTCCTTGGGGACATGCCTAATTCCTGGCTGATTTGCCTTTCTCGTCTTAGGGTTGGGGTTCGGCCTAGGGCTAGGATTTTTTTAACTAGGAAGCCCTGAGTTCCAGGCTTACTGCATCTGCCAAAGGCATCCCAAAGGGAGTGCAGAAGTGCCACAACATGGCTGCTTTCACGGCTTTTCCCTTAGGAAGAACCCTAATACCCGGCTGATTTACCTTCCTAGGGTTACTGTTAGGCTTAGGCCTAGGACTTTTAAAACCAGGAAGCCCTGGGCTCCAGGCACACTGCAGCTGCGAAAGACATCCCAAGGGGAGCGCAAAAGTGACACAACTTGGCTGCCACCACTGATATTTCCATGAGACCATCCCGAACCATAGGCTGATTTTCCTTCCTAGGGTTAAGGTTTGAGTTACGCCTGGGGTAAGGGTTCTATTAACCAGAAAGCCCTGAGTTCCATGAACACAGCAGCTGCGAAGGACTACCCAAGAAGAGCGCAAAAGTACCACAACGTGCCTGCCTCCACAGCTTTTTCCTTGGGGACATGCCTAATTCCTGGCTGATTTGCCTTTCTCGTCTTAGGGTTGGGGTTCGGCCTAGGGCTAGGATTTTTTTAACTAGGAAGCCCTGAGTTCCAGGCTTACTTCATCTTCCAAAAGCATCCCAAAGGGAGTGCAGAAGTGCCACAACATGGGTGCTTTCACGGCTTTTCCCTTAGGAAGAACCCTAATACCCGGCTGATTTACCTTCCTAGGGTTACTGTTAGGCTTAGGCCTAGGACTTTTAAAACCAGGAAGCCCTGGGCTCCAGGCACACTGCAGCTGTTAAAGGCATCCCAAGAGGGCCGCAGAAGTGACACAACTTGGCTGCCTCTGCTTCTATTCTCATGAGACCATCCCGAACCATAGGCTGATTTTCCTTCCTAGGGTTAATGTTTGAGTTTCGCCTAGGGTAAGAGGTCTCTTAACCAGAAAGACCTGAGTTCCAAGAACACAGCAGCTGCAAAGGACTACCCAAGAAGAGCGCAAAAGTACCACAACATGCCTGCCTCCACAGCTTTTTCCTTGGGGACATGCCTAATTCCTGGCTGATTTGCCTTTCTCGTCTTAGGGTTGGGGTTCGGCCTAGGGCTAGGATTTTTTTAACTAGGAAGCCCTGAGTTCCAGGCTTACTGCATCTGCCAAAGGCATCCCAAAGGGAGTGCAGAAGTGCCACAACATGGCTGCTTTCACGGCTTTTCCCTTAGGAAGAACCCTAATACGCGGCTGATTTACCTTCCTAGGGTTACTGTTAGGCTTAGGCCTAGGACTTTTAAAACCAGGAAGCCCTGGGCTCCAGGCACACTGCAGCTGCGAAAGGCATCCCAAGGGGAGCGCAAAAGTGACACAACTTGGCTGCCACCACTGATATTTCCATGAGACCATCCCGAACCATAGGCTGATTTTCCTTCCTAGGGTTAAGGTTTGAGTTACGCCTGGGGTAAGGGTTCTATTAACCAGAAAGCCCTGAGTTCCAAGAACACAGCAGCTGCGAAGGACTACCCAAGAAGAGCGCAAAAGTACCACAACGTGCCTGCCTCCACAGCTTTTTCCTTGGGGACATGCCTAATTCCTGGCTGATTTGCCTTTCTCGTCTTAGGGTTGGGGTTCGGCCTAGGGCTAGGACTTTTAAAATCAGGAAGCCCTGAGTTCCAGGCACACTGGAGCTGTGAAAGACATCCAAAAGGGAGTGCAAAAGTGCCACAACATGGTTGCTTTCACGGCTTTTTCCTTGGCAAGAAGCCTAACACCAGGCTGATTTCCCTTCCCAGGGTTACTGTTAGGCTTAGGCCTAGGGCTAGGATTTTTAAAACTAGGAAGCCCTTAGTTCCAGGCACACTGCAGCTGTTCAAGGCATCCCAAGGGGAGTACAAAAGTGCAACAACATGGCAGCTTTCACAGCTTTTTCCTTGGCACCATCCCTATACCTAGGCTGATTTATCTGCCTAGGGTTAGGGTTAGGGTTCAGCCTAGGGCTTGGAGTTTTTTAACCAGGGAGCCCTGAGTTCCAGGCTTACTGCATCTGCCAAAGGCATCCCAAAGGGAGTGCAAAAGTGCCACAACATGGCTGCTTTCACAGCTTTTCCCTTAGGAAGAACCCTAATACCAGGCTGATTTACCTTCCTAGGGTTAATGTTAGGCTTAGGCCTAGGACTTTTAAAACCAGGAAGCCCTGGGCTCCAGGCACACTGCAGCTGTTAAAGGCATCCCAAGAGGGCAGCAGAAGTGACACAACTTGGCTGCCTCTGCTGCTATTCTCATGAGACCATCCCGAACCATAGGCTGATTTTCCTTCCTAGGGTTAAGGTTTGAGTTACGCCTCGGGTGAGGGTTCTATTAACCAGAAAGCCCTGAGTTCCAAGAACACAGCAGCTGCGAAGGACTAGCCTAGAAGAGCGCAAAAGTACCACAACATGCCTGCCTCCACAGCTTTTTCCTTGGGGACATGCCTAATTCCTGGCTGATTTGCCTTTCTCGTCTTAGGGTTGGGGTTCGGCCTAGGGCTAGGATTTTTAAAATCAGGAAGCCCTGAGTTCCAGGCACACTGGAGCTGTGAAAGGCATCCAAAAGGGAGAGCAAAAGTGCCACAACATGGTTGCTTTCACGACTTCTTCCTTGGCAAGAAGCTTAACACCAGGCTGATTTCCCTTCCCAGGGTTACTGTAAGGCTTAGGCCTAGGGCTAGGATTTTTAAAACTAGGAAGCCCTTAGATCCAGGGACACTGCAGCTGTTCAAGGCATGCCAAGGGGAGTACAAAAGTGCAACAACATGGCAGCTTTCACAGCTTTTTCCTTGGCACCATCCCTATACCTAGGCTGATTTATCTGCCTAGGGTTAGGGTTAGGGTTCAGCCTAGGGCTTGGAGTTTTTTAACCAGGAAGCCCTGAGTTCCAGGCTTACTGCATCTGCCAAAGGCATCCCAAAGGGAGTGCAAAAGTGCCACAACATGGCTGCTTTCACAGCTTTTCCCTTAGGAAGAACCCTAATACGCGGCTGATTTACCTTCCTAGGGTTACTGTTAGGCTTAGGCCTAGGACTTTTAAAACCAGGAAGCCCTGGGCTCCAGGCACACTGCAGCTGTTAAAGGCATCCCAAGAGGGCCGCAGAAGTGACACAACTTGGCTGCCTCTGCTTCTATTCTCATGAGACCATCCCGAACCATAGGCTGATTTTCCTTCCTAGGGTTAATGTTTGAGTTTCGCCTAGGGTAAGAGGTCTCTTAACCAGAAAGACCTGAGTTCCAAGAACACAGCAGCTGCAAAGGACTACCCAAGAAGAGCGCAAAAGTACCACAACATGCCTGCCTCCACAGCTTTTTCCTTGGGGACATGCCTAATTCCTGGCTGATTTGCCTTTCTCGTCTTAGGGTTGGGGTTCGGCCTAGGGCTAGGATTTTTTTAACTAGGAAGCCCTGAGTTCCAGGCTTACTGCATCTGTCAAAGGCATCCCAAAGGGAGTGCAGAAGTGCCACAACATGGCTGGTTTCACGGCTTTTCCCTTAGGAAGAACCCTAATACGCGGCTGATTTACCTTCCTAGGGTTACTGTTAGGCTTAGGCCTAGGACTTTTAAAACCAGGAAGCCCTGGGCTCCAGGCACACTGCAGCTGCGAAAGGCATCCCAAGGGGAGCGCAAAAGTGACACAACTTGGCTGCCACCACTGATATTTCCATGAGACCATCCCGAACCATAGGCTGATTTTCCTTCCTAGGGTTAAGGTTTGAGTTACGCCTGGGGTAAGGGTTCTATTACCCAGAAAGCCCTGAGTTCCAAGAACACAGCAGCTGCGAAGGACTACCCAAGAAGAGCGCAAAAGTACCACAACGTGCCTGCCTCCACAGCTTTTTCCTTGGGGACATGCCTAATTCCTGGCTGATTTGCCTTTCTCGTCTTAGGGTTGGGGTTCGGCCTAGGGCTAGGATATTTTTAACTAGGAAGCCCTGAGTTCCAGGCTTACTGCATCTGCCAAAAGCATCCCAAAGGGAGTGCAGAAGTGCCACAACATGGCTGCTTTCACGGCTTTTCCCTTAGGAAGAACCCTAATAGGCTGCTGATTTACCTTCCTAGGGTTACTGTTAGGCTTAGGCCTAGGACTTTTAAAACCAGGAAGCCCTGGGCTCCAGGCACATGCAGCTGTTAAAGGCATCCCAAGAGGGCCGCAGAAGTGACACAACTTGGCTGCCTCTGCTGCTATTCTCATGAGACCATCCCGAACCATAGGCTGATTTTCCTTCTTAGGGTTAAGATTTGAGTTACGCCTAGGGTAAGAGTTCTATTAACCAGAAAGCCCTGAGTTCCAAGAACACAGCAGCTGCGAAGGACTACCCAAGAAGAGCGCAAAAGTACCACAACATGCCTGCCTCCACAGCTTTTTCCTTGGGGACATGCCTAATTCCTGGCTGATTTGCCTTTCTCGTCTTAGGGTTGGGGTTCGGCCTAGGGCTAGGATTTTTTTAACTAGGAAGCCCTGAGTTCCAGGCTTACTGCATCTGCCAAAGGCATCCCAAAGGGAGTGCAAAAGTGCCACAACATGGCTGCTTTCATGGCTTTTCCCTTAGGAAGAACCCTAATACCCAGCTGATTTACCTTCCTAGGGTTAGTGTTAGGCTTAGGCCTAGGACTTTTAAAACCAGGAAGCCCTGGGCTCCAGGCACACTGCAGCTGCGAAAGGCATCCCAAGGGGAGCGCAAAAGTGACACAACTTGGCTGCCACCACTGATATTTCCATGAGACCATCCCGAACCATAGGCTGATTTTCCTTCCTAGGTTTAAGGTTTGAGTTACGCCAAGGGTAAGGGTTCTATTAACCAGAAAGCCCTGAGTTCCAAGAACACAGCAGCTGCGAAGGACTAGCCAAGAAGAGCGCAAAAGTACCACAACGTGCCTGCCTCCACAGCTTTTTCCTTGGGGACATGCCTTATTCCTGGCTGATTTGCCTTTCTCGTCTTAGGCTTTGGGTTCGGCCTAGGGCTAGGATTTTTTTAACTAGGAAGCCCTGAGTTCCAGGCTTACTTCATCTGCAAAAGGCATCCCAAAGGGAGTGCAGAAGTGCCACAACATGGCTGCTTTCACGGCTTTTCCCTTAGGAAGAACCCTAATACGCGGCTGATTTACCTTCCTAGGGTTACTGTTAGGCTTAGGCCTAGGACTTTTAAAACCAGGAAGCCCTGGGCTCCAGGCACATGCAGCTGTTAAAGGCATCCCAAGAGGGCCGCAGAAGTGACACAACTTGGCTGCCTCTGCTGCTATTCTCATGAGACCATCCCGAACCATAGGCTGATTTTCCTTCTTAGGGTTAAGATTTGAGTTACGCCTAGGGTAAGAGTTCTATTAACCAGAAAGCCCTGAGTTCCAAGAACACAGCAGCTGCGAAGGACTACCCAAGAAGAGCGCAAAAGTACCACAACATGCCTGCCTCCACAGCTTTTTCCTTGGGGACATGCCTAATTCCTGGCTGATTTGCCTTTCTCGTCTTAGGGTTGGGGTTCGGCCTAGGGCTAGGACTTTTAAAATCAGGAAGCCCTGAGTTCCAGGCACACTGGAGCTGTGAAAGACATCCAAAAGGGAGTGCAAAAGTGCCACAACATGGTTGCTTTCACGGCTTTTTCCTTGGCAAGAAGCCTAACACCAGGCTGATTTCCCTTCCCAGGGTTACTGTTAGGCTTACGCCTAGGGCTAGGATTTTTAAAACTAGGAAGCCCTTAGATCCAGGGACACTGCAGCTGTTCAAGGCATCCCAAGGGGAGTACAAAAGTGCAACAACATGGCAGCTTTCACAGCTTTTTCCTTGGCACCATCCCTATACCTAGGCTGATTTATCTGCCTAGGGTTAGGGTTGGGGTTCAGCCTAGGGCTTGGAGTTTTTAACCAGGAAGCCCTGAGCTCCAGGCTTACTGCATCTGCCAAAGGCATCCCAAAGGGAGTGCAAAAGTGCCACAACATGGCTGCTTTCACAGCTTTTCCCTTAGGAAGAACCCTAATACCCGGCTGATTTACCTTCCTAGGGTTAATGTTAGGCTTAGGCCTAGGACTTTTAAAACCAGGAAGCCCTGGGCTCCAGGCACACTGCAGCTGTTAAAGGCATCCCAAGAGGGCAGCAGAAGTGACACAACTTGGCTGCCTCTGCTGCTATTCTCATGAGACCATCCCGAACCTTAGGCTGATTTTCCTTCCTAGGGTTAAGGTTTGAGTTACGCCTCGGGTGAGGGTTCTATTAACCAGAAAGCCCTGAGTTCCAAGAACACAGCAGCTGCGAAGGACTAGCCTAGAAGAGCGCAAAAGTACCACAACATGCCTGCCTCCACAGCTTTTTCCTTGGGGACATACCTAATTCCTGGCTGATTTGCCTTTCTCGTCTTAGGGTTGGGGTTCGGCCTAGGGCTAGGATTTTTAAAATCAGGAAGCCCTGAGTTCCAGGCACACTGGAGCTGTGAAAGGCATCCAAAAGGGAGAGCAAAAGTGCCACAACATGGTTGCTTTCACGACTTCTTCCTTGGCAAGAAGCTTAACACCAGGCTGATTTCCCTTCCCAGGGTTACTGTAAGGCTTAGGCCTAGGGCTAGGATTTTTAAAACTAGGAAGCCCTTAGATCCAGGCACACTGCAGCTGTTCAAGGCATCCCAAGGGGAGTACAAAAGTGCAACAACATGGCAGCTTTCACAGCTTTTTCCTTGGCACCATCCCTATACCTAGGCTGATTTATCTGCCTAGGGTTAGGGTTAGGGTTCAGCCTAGGGCTTGGAGTTTTTTAACCAGGAAGCCCTGAGTTCCAGGCTTACTGCATCTGCCAAAGGCATCCCAAAGGGAGTGCAAAAGTGCCACAACATGGCTGCTTTCACAGCTTTTCCCTTAGGAAGAACCCTAATACGCGGCTGATTTACCTTCCTAGGGTTACTGTTAGGCTTAGGCCTAGGACTTTTAAAACCAGGAAGCCCTGGGCTCCAGGCACACTGCAGCTGTTAAAGGCATCCCAAGAGGGCCGCAGAAGTGACACAACTTGGCTGCCTCTGCTTCTATTCTCATGAGACCATCCCGAACCATAGGCTGATTTTCCTTCCTAGGGTTAATGTTTGAGTTTCGCCTAGGGTAAGAGGTCTCTTAACCAGAAAGACCTGAGTTCCAAGAACACAGCAGCTGCGAAGGACTACCCAAGAAGAGCGCAAAAGTACCACAACATGCCTGCCTCCACAGATTTTTCCTTGGGGACATGCCTAATTCCTGGCTGATTTGCCTTTCTCGTCTTAGGGTTGGGGTTCGGCCTAGGGCTAGGATTTTTTTAACTAGGAAGCCCTGAGTTCCAGGCTTACTGCATCTGCCAAAGGCATCCCAAAGGGAGTGCAAAAGTGCCACAACATGGCTGCTTTCATGGCTTTTCCCTTAGGAAGAACCCTAATACCCAGCTGATTTACCTTCCTAGGGTTAGTGTTAGGCTTAGGCCTAGGACTTTTAAAACCAGGAAGCCCTGGGCTCCAGGCACACTGCAGCTGCGAAAGGCATCCCAAGGGGAGCGCAAAAGTGACACAACTTGGCTGCCACCACTGATATTTCCATGAGACCATCCCGAACCATAGGCTGATTTTCCTTCCTAGGTTTAAGGTTTGAGTTACGCCAAGGGTAAGGGTTCTATTAACCAGAAAGCCCTGAGTTCCAAGAACACAGCAGCTGCGAAGGACTAGCCAAGAAGAGCGCAAAAGTACCACAACGTGCCTGCCTCCACAGCTTTTTCCTTGGGGACATGCCTTATTCCTGGCTGATTTGCCTTTCTCGTCTTAGGCTTTGGGTTCGGCCTAGGGCTAGGATTTTTTTAACTAGGAAGCCCTGAGTTCCAGGCTTACTTCATCTGCAAAAGGCATCCCAAAGGGAGTGCAGAAGTGCCACAACATGGCTGCTTTCACGGCTTTTCCCTTAGGAAGAACCCTAATACGCGGCTGATTTACCTTCCTAGGGTTACTGTTAGGCTTAGGCCTAGGACTTTTAAAACCAGGAAGCCCTGGGCTCCAGGCACATGCAGCTGTTAAAGGCATCCCAAGAGGGCCGCAGAAGTGACACAACTTGGCTGCCTCTGCTGCTATTCTCATGAGACCATCCCGAACCATAGGCTGATTTTCCTTCTTAGGGTTAAGATTTGAGTTACGCCTAGGGTAAGAGTTCTATTAACCAGAAAGCCCTGAGTTCCAAGAACACAGCAGCTGCGAAGGACTACCCAAGAAGAGCGCAAAAGTACCACAACATGCCTGCCTCCACAGCTTTTTCCTTGGGGACATGCCTAATTCCTGGCTGATTTGCCTTTCTCGTCTTAGGGTTGGGGTTCGGCCTAGGGCTAGGACTTTTAAAATCAGGAAGCCCTGAGTTCCAGGCACACTGGAGCTGTGAAAGACATCCAAAAGGGAGTGCAAAAGTGCCACAACATGGTTGCTTTCACGGCTTTTTCCTTGGCAAGAAGCCTAACACCAGGCTGATTTCCCTTCCCAGGGTTACTGTTAGGCTTACGCCTAGGGCTAGGATTTTTAAAACTAGGAAGCCCTTAGATCCAGGGACACTGCAGCTGTTCAAGGCATCCCAAGGGGAGTACAAAAGTGCAACAACATGGCAGCTTTCACAGCTTTTTCCTTGGCACCATCCCTATACCTAGGCTGATTTATCTGCCTAGGGTTAGGGTTGGGGTTCAGCCTAGGGCTTGGAGTTTTTAACCAGGAAGCCCTGAGCTCCAGGCTTACTGCATCTGCCAAAGGCATCCCAAAGGGAGTGCAAAAGTGCCACAACATGGCTGCTTTCACAGCTTTTCCCTTAGGAAGAACCCTAATACCCGGCTGATTTACCTTCCTAGGGTTAATGTTAGGCTTAGGCCTAGGACTTTTAAAACCAGGAAGCCCTGGGCTCCAGGCACACTGCAGCTGTTAAAGGCATCCCAAGAGGGCAGCAGAAGTGACACAACTTGGCTGCCTCTGCTGCTATTCTCATGAGACCATCCCGAACCATAGGCTGATTTTCCTTCCTAGGGTTAAGGTTTGAGTTACGCCTCGGGTGAGGGTTCTATTAACCAGAAAGCCCTGAGTTCCAAGAACACAGCAGCTGCGAAGGACTAGCCTAGAAGAGCGCAAAAGTACCACAACATGCCTGCCTCCACAGCTTTTTCCTTGGGGACATACCTAATTCCTGGCTGATTTGCCTTTCTTGTCTTAGGGTTGGGGTTCGGCCTAGGGCTAGGATTTTTAAAATCAGGAAGCCCTGAGTTCCAGGCACACTGGAGCTGTGAAAGGCATCCAAAAGGGAGAGCAAAAGTGCCACAACATGGTTGCTTTCACGACTTCTTCCTTGGCAAGAAGCTTAACACCAGGCTGATTTCCCTTCCCAGGGTTACTGTAAGGCTTAGGCCTAGGGCTAGGATTTTTAAAACTAGGAAGCCCTTAGATCCAGGCACACTGCAGCTGTTCAAGGCATCCCAAGGGGAGTACAAAAGTGCAACAACATGGCAGCTTTCACAGCTTTTTCCTTGGCACCATCCCTATACCTAGGCTGATTTATCTGCCTAGGGTTAGGGTTAGGGTTCAGCCTAGGGCTTGGAGTTTTTTAACCAGGAAGCCCTGAGTTCCAGGCTTACTGCATCTGCCAAAGGCATCCCAAAGGGAGTGCAAAAGTGCCACAACATGGCTGCTTTCACAGCTTTTCCCTTAGGAAGAACCCTAATACGCGGCTGATTTACCTTCCTAGGGTTACTGTTAGGCTTAGGCCTAGGACTTTTAAAACCAGGAAGCCCTGGGCTCCAGGCACACTGCAGCTGTTAAAGGCATCCCAAGAGGGCCGCAGAAGTGACACAACTTGGCTGCCTCTGCTTCTATTCTCATGAGACCATCCCGAACCATAGGCTGATTTTCCTTCCTAGGGTTAATGTTTGAGTTTCGCCTAGGGTAAGAGGTCTCTTAACCAGAAAGACCTGAGTTCCAAGAACACAGCAGCTGCGAAGGACTACCCAAGAAGAGCGCAAAAGTACCACAACATGCCTGCCTCCACAGCTTTTTCCTTGGGGACATGCCTAATTCCTGGCTGATTTGCCTTTCTCGTCTTAGGGTTGGGGTTCGGCCTAGGGCTAGGATATTTTTAACTAGGAAGCCCTGAGTTCCAGGCTTACTGCATCTGCCAAAAGCATCCCAAAGGGAGTGCAGAAGTGCCACAACATGGCTGCTTTCACGGCTTTTCCCTTAGGAAGAACCCTAATACGCGGCTGATTTACCTTCCTAGGGTTACTGTTAGGCTTAGGCCTAGGACTTTTAAAACCAGGAAGCCCTGGGCTCCAGGCACATGCAGCTGTTAAAGGCATCCCAAGAGGGCCGCAGAAGTGACACAACTTGGCTGCCTCTGCTGCTATTCTCATGAGACCATCCCGAACCCTAGGCTGATTTTCCTTCTTAGGGTTAAGATTTCAGTTACCCCTAGGGTAAGAGTTCTATTAACCAGAAAGCCCTGAGTTCCAAGAACACAGCAGCTGCGAAGGACTACCCAAGAAGAGCGCAAAAGTACCACAACATGCCTGCCTCCACAGCTTTTTCCTTGGGGACATGCCTAATTCCTGGCTGATTTGCCTTTCTCGTCTTAGGGTTGGGGTTCGGCCTAGGGCTAGGATTTTTTTAACTAGGAAGCCCTGAGTTCCAGGCTTACTGCATCTGCCAAAGGCATCCCAAAGGGAGTGCAGAAGTGCCACAACATGGCTGCTTTCACGGCTTTTCCCTTAGGAAGAACCCTAATACCCGGCTGATTTACCTTCCTAGGGTTACTGTTAGGCTTAGGCCTAGGACTTTTAAAACCAGGAAGCCCTGGGCTCCAGGCACACTGCAGCTGCGAAAGACATCCCAAGGGGAGCGCAAAAGTGACACAACTTGGCTGCCACCACTGATATTTCCATGAGACCATCCCGAACCATAGGCTGATTTTCCTTCCTAGGGTTAAGGTTTGAGTTACGCCTGGGGTAAGGGTTCTATTAACCAGAAAGCCCTGAGTTCCATGAACACAGCAGCTGCGAAGGACTACCCAAGAAGAGCGCAAAAGTACCACAACGTGCCTGCCTCCACAGCTTTTTCCTTGGGGACATGCCTAATTCCTGGCTGATTTGCCTTTCTCGTCTTAGGGTTGGGGTTCGGCCTAGGGCTAGGATTTTTTTAACTAGGAAGCCCTGAGTTCCAGGCTTACTTCATCTTCCAAAAGCATCCCAAAGGGAGTGCAGAAGTGCCACAACATGGGTGCTTTCACGGCTTTTCCCTTAGGAAGAACCCTAATACCCGGCTGATTTACCTTCCTAGGGTTACTGTTAGGCTTAGGCCTAGGACTTTTAAAACCAGGAAGCCCTGGGCTCCAGGCACATGCAGCTGTTAAAGGCATCCCAAGAGGGCCGCAGAAGTGACACAACTTGGCTGCCTCTGCTGCTATTCTCATGAGACAATCCCGAACCATAGGCTGATTTTCCTTCTTAGGGTTAAGATTTGAGTTACGCCTAGGGTAAGAGTTCTATTAACCAGAAAGCCCTGAGTTCCAAGAACACAGCAGCTGCGAAGGACTACCCAAGAAGAGCGCAAAAGTACCACAACGTGCCTGCCTCCACAGCTTTTTCCTTGGGGACATGCCTAATTCCTGGCTGATTTGCCTTTCTCGTCTTAGGGTTGGGGTTCGGCCTAGGGCTAGGATTTTTTTAACTAGGAAGCCCTGAGTTCCAGGCTTACTTCATCTGCCAAAGGCATCCCAAAGGGAGTGCAGAAGTGCCACAACATGGCTGCTTTCACGGCTTTCCCCTTAGGAAGAACCCTAATACGCGGCTGATTTACCTTCCTAGGGTTACTGTTAGGCTTAGGCCTAGGACTTTTAAAACCAGGAAGCCCTGGGCTCCAGGCACACTGCAGCTGCGAAAGGCATCCCAAGGGGAGCGCAAAAGTGACACAACTTGGCTGCCACCACTGATATTTCCATGAGACCATCCCGAACCATAGGCTGATTTTCCTTCCTAGGGTTAAGCTTTGAGTTACGCCTGGGGTAAGGGTTCTATTAACCAGAAAGCCCTGAGTTCCAAGAACACAGCAGCTGCGAAGGACTACCCAAGAAGAGCGCAAAAGTACCACAACGTGCCTGCCTCCACAGCTTTTTCCTTGGGGACATGCCTAATTCCTGGCTGATTTGCCTTTCTCGTCTTAGGGTTGGGGTTCGGCCTAGGGCTAGGATTTTTAAAATCAGGAAGCCCTGAGTTCCAGGCACACTGGAGCTGTGAAAGGCATCCAAAAGGGAGAGCAAAAGTGCCACAACATGGTTGCTTTCACGACTTCTTCCTTGGCAAGAAGCTTAACACCAGGCTGATTTCCCTTCCCAGGGTTACTGTAAGGCTTAGGCCTAGGGCTAGGATTTTAAAAACTAGGAAGCCCTTAGATCCAGGGACACTGCAGCTGTTCAAGGCATGCCAAGGGGAGTACAAAAGTGCAACAACATGGCAGCTTTCACAGCTTTTTCCTTGGCACCATCCCTATACCTAGGCTGATTTATCTGCCTAGGGTTAGGGTTAGGGTTCAGCCTAGGGCTTGGAGTTTTTTAACCAGGAAGCCCTGAGTTCCAGGCTTACTGCATCTGCCAAAGGCATCCCAAAGGGAGTGCAAAAGTGCCACAACATGGCTGCTTTCACAGCTTTTCCCTTAGGAAGAACCCTAATACGCGGCTGATTTACCTTCCTAGGGTTACTGTTAGGCTTAGGCCTAGGACTTTTAAAACCAGGAAGCCCTGGGCTCCAGGCACACTGCAGCTGTTAAAGGCATCCCAAGAGGGCCGCAGAAGTGACACAACTTGGCTGCCTCTGCTTCTATTCTCATGAGACCATCCCGAACCATAGGCTGATTTTCCTTCCTAGGGTTAATGTTTGAGTTTCGCCTAGGGTAAGAGGTCTCTTAACCAGAAAGACCTGAGTTCCAAGAACACAGCAGCTGCAAAGGACTACCCAAGAAGAGCGCAAAAGTACCACAACATGCCTGCCTCCACAGCTTTTTCCTTGGGGACATGCCTAATTCCTGGCTGATTTGCCTTTCTCGTCTTAGGGTTGGGGTTCGGCCTAGGGCTAGGATTTTTTTAACTAGGAAGCCCTGAGTTCCAGGCTTACTGCATCTGTCAAAGGCATCCCAAAGGGAGTGCAGAAGTGCCACAACATGGCTGGTTTCACGGCTTTTCCCTTAGGAAGAACCCTAATACGCAGCTGATTTACCTTCCTAGGGTTACTGTTAGGCTTAGGCCTAGGACTTTTAAAACCAGGAAGCCCTGGGCTCCAGGCACACTGCAGCTGCGAAAGGCATCCCAAGGGGAGCGCAAAAGTGACACAACTTGGCTGCCACCACTGATATTTCCATGAGACCATCCCGAACCATAGGCTGATTTTCCTTCCTAGGGTTAAGGTTTGAGTTACGCCTGGGGTAAGGGTTCTATTAACCAGAAAGCCCTGAGTTCCATGAACACAGCAGCTGCGAAGGACTAGCCAAGAAGAGCGCAAAAGGACCACAACGTGCCTGCCTCCACAGCTTTTTCCTTGGGGACATGCCTAATTCCTGGCTGATTTGCCTTTCTCGTCTTAGGGTTGGGGTTCGGCCTAGGGCTAGGATTTTTTTAACTAGGAAGCCCTGAGTTCCAGGCTTACTTCATCTTCCAAAAGCATCCCAAAGGGAGTGCAGAAGTGCCACAACATGGGTGCTTTCACGGCTTTTCCCTTAGGAAGAACCCTAATACGCGGCTGATTTACCTTCCTAGGGTTACTGTTAGGCTTAGGCCTAGGACTTTTAAAACCAGGAAGCCCTGGGCTCCAGGCACATGCAGCTGTTAAAGGCATCCCAAGAGGGCCGCAGAAGTGACACAACTTGGCTGCCTCTGCTGCTATTCTCATGAGACAATCCCGAACCATAGGCTGATTTTCCTTCTTAGGGTTAAGATTTGAGTTACGCCTAGGGTAAGAGTTCTATTAACCAGAAAGCCCTGAGTTCCAAGAACACAGCAGCTGCGAAGGACTACCCAAGAAGAGCGCAAAAGTACCACGACGTGCCTGCCTCCACAGCTTTTTCCTTGGGGACATGCCTAATTCCTGGCTGATTTGCCTTTCTCGTCTTAGGGTTGGGGTTCGGCCTAGGGCTAGGATTTTTTTAACTAGGAAGCCCTGAGTTCCAGGCTTACTGCATCTGCCAAAGGCATCCCAAAGGGAGTGCAAAAGTGCCACAACATGGCTGCTTTCACGGCTTTTCCCTTAGGAAGAACCCTAATACCTGGCTGATTTACCTTCCTAGGGTTACTGTAAGGCTTAGGCCTAGGACTTTTAAAACCAGGAAGCCCTGGGCTCCAGGCACACTGCAGCTGCGAAAGGCATCCCAAGGGGAGCGCAAAAGTGACACAACTTGGCTGCCACCACTGATATTTCCATGAGACCATCCCGAACCATAGGCTGATTTTCCTTCCTAGGGTTAAGGTTTGAGTTACGCCTGGGGTAAGGGTTCTATTAACCAGAAAGCCCTGAGTTCCATGAACACAGCAGCTGCGAAGGACTAGCCAAGAAGAGCGCAAAAGTACCACAACGTGCCTGCCTCCACAGCTTTTTCCTTGGGGACATGCCTAATTCCTGGCTGATTTGCCTTTCTCGTCTTAGGGTTGGGGTTCGGCCTAGGGCTAGGATTTTTTTAACTAGGAAGCCCTGAGTTCCAGGCTTACTTCATCTTCCAAAAGCATCCCAAAGGGAGTGCAGAAGTGCCACAACATGGGTGCTTTCACGGCTTTTCCCTTAGGAAGAACCCTAATACGCGGCTGATTTACCTTCCTAGGGTTACTGTTAGGCTTAGGCCTAGGACTTTTAAAACCAGGAAGCCCTGGGCTCCAGGCACATGCAGCTGTTAAAGGCATCCCAAGAGGGCCGCAGAAGTGACACAACTTGGCTGCCTCTGCTGCTATTCTCATGAGACAATCCCGAACCATAGGCTGATTTTCCTTCTTAGGGTTAATATTTGAGTTACGCCTAGGGTAAGAGTTCTATTAACCAGAAAGCCCTGAGTTCCAAGAACACAGCAGCTGCGAAGGACTACCCAAGAAGAGCGCAAAAGTACCACGACGTGCCTGCCTCCACAGCTTTTTCCTTGGGGACATGCCTAATTCCTGGCTGATTTGCCTTTCTCGTCTTAGGGTTGGGGTTCGGCCTAGGGCTAGGATTTTTTTAACTAGGAAGCCCTGAGTTCCAGGCTTACTGCATCTGTCAAAGGCATCCCAAAGGGAGTGCAGAAGTGCCACAACATGGCTGGTTTCACGGCTTTTCCCTTAGGAAGAACCCTAATACGCGGCTGATTTACCTTCCTAGGGTTACTGTTAGGCTTAGGCCTAGGACTTTTAAAACCAGGAAGCCCTGGGCTCCAGGCACACTGCAGCTGCGAAAGGCATCCCAAGGGGAGCGCAAAAGTGACACAACTTGGCTGCCACCACTGATATTTCCATGAGACCATCCCGAACCATAGGCTGATTTTCCTTCCTAGGGTTAAGGTTTGAGTTACGCCTGGGGTAAGGGTTCTATTAACCAGAAAGCCCTGAGTTCCAAGAACACAGCAGCTGCGAAGGACTAGCCAAGAAGAGCGCAAAAGTACCACAACGTGCCTGCCTCCACAGCTTTTTCCTTGGGGACATGCCTAATTCCTGGCTGATTTGCCTTTCTCGTCTTAGGGTTGGGGTTCGGCCTAGGGCTAGGATATTTTTAACTAGGAAGCCCTGAGTTCCAGGCTTACTGCATCTGCCAAAAGCATCCCAAAGGGAGTGCAGAAGTGCCACAACATGGCTGCTTTCACGGCTTTTCCCTTAGGAAGAACCCTAATAAGCTGCTGATTTACCTTCCTAGGGTTACTGTTAGGCTTAGGCCTAGGACTTTTAAAACCAGGAAGCCCTGGGCTCCAGGCACATGCAGCTGTTAAAGGCATCCCAAGAGGGCCGCAGAAGTGACACAACTTGGCTGCCTCTGCTGCTATTCTCATGAGACCATCCCGAACCATAGGCTGATTTTCCTTCTTAGGGTTAAGATTTGAGTTACCCCTAGGGTAAGAGTTCTATTAACCAGAAAGCCCTGAGTTCCAAGAACACAGCAGCTGCGAAGGACTACCCAAGAAGAGCGCAAAAGTACCACAACATGCCTGCCTCCACAGCTTTTTCCTTGGGGACATGCCTAATTCCTGGCTGATTTGCCTTTCTCGTCTTAGGGTTGGGGTTCGGCCTAGGGCTAGGATTTTTTTAACTAGGAAGCCCTGAGTTCCAGGCTTACTGCATCTGCCAAAGGCATCCCAAAGGGAGTGCAGAAGTGCCACAACATGGCTGCTTTCACGGCTTTTCCCTTAGGAAGAACCCTAATACCCGGCTGATTTACCTTCCTAGGGTTACTGTTAGGCTTAGGCCTAGGACTTTTAAAACCAGGAAGCCCTGGGCTCCAGGCACACTGCAGCTGCGAAAGGCATCCCAAGGGGAGCGCAAAAGTGACACAACTTGGCTGCCACCACTGATATTTCCATGAGACCATCCCGAACCATAGGCTGATTTTCCTTCCTAGGGTTAAGGTTTGAGTTACGCCTGGGGTAAGGGTTCTATTAACCAGAAAGCCCTGAGTTCCATGAACACAGCAGCTGCGAAGGACTAGCCAAGAAGAGCGCAAAAGGACCACAACGTGCCTGCCTCCACAGCTTTTTCCTTGGGGACATGCCTAATTCCTGGCTGATTTGCCTTTCTCGTCTTAGGGTTGGGGTTCGGCCTAGGGCTAGGATTTTTTTAACTAGGAAGCCCTGAGTTCCAGGCTTACTTCATCTTCCAAAAGCATCCCAAAGGGAGTGCAGAAGTGCCACAACATGGGTGCTTTCACGGCTTTTCCCTTAGGAAGAACCCTAATACGCGGCTGATTTACCTTCCTAGGGTTACTGTTAGGCTTAGGCCTAGGACTTTTAAAACCAGGAAGCCCTGGGCTCCAGGCACATGCAGCTGTTAAAGGCATCCCAAGAGGGCCGCAGAAGTGACACAACTTGGCTGCCTCTGCTGCTATTCTCATGAGACAATCCCGAACCATAGGCTGATTTTCCTTCTTAGGGTTAAGATTTGAGTTACGCCTAGGGTAAGAGTTCTATTAACCAGAAAGCCCTGAGTTCCAAGAACACAGCAGCTGCGAAGGACTACCCAAGAAGAGCGCAAAAGTACCACGACGTGCCTGCCTCCACAGCTTTTTCCTTGGGGACATGCCTAATTCCTGGCTGATTTGCCTTTCTCGTCTTAGGGTTGGGGTTCGGCCTAGGGCTAGGATTTTTTTAACTAGGAAGCCCTGAGTTCCAGGCTTACTGCATCTGCCAAAGGCATCCCAAAGGGAGTGCAAAAGTGCCACAACATGGCTGCTTTCACGGCTTTTCCCTTAGGAAGAACCCTAATACCTGGCTGATTTACCTTCCTAGGGTTACTGTAAGGCTTAGGCCTAGGACTTTTAAAACCAGGAAGCCCTGGGCTCCAGGCACACTGCAGCTGCAAAAGGCATCCCAAGGGGAGCGCAAAAGTGACACAACTTGGCTGCCACCACTGATATTTCCATGAGACCATCCCGAACCATAGGCTGATTTTCCTTCCTAGGGTTAAGATTTGAGTTACGCCTAGGGTAAGAGTTCTATTAACCAGAAAGCCCTGAGTTCCAAGAACACAGCAGCTGCGAAGGACTACCCAAGAAGAGCGCAAAAGTACCACAACGTGCCTGCCTCCACAGCTTTTTCCTTGGGGACATGCCTAATTCCTGGCTGATTTGCCTTTCTCGTCTTAGGGTTGGGGTTCGGCCTAGGGCTAGGATTTTTTAACTAGGAAGCCCTGAGTTCCAGGCTTACTGCATCTGCCAAAGGCATCCCAAAGGGAGTGCAAAAGTGCCACAACATGGCTGCTTTCACGGCTTTTCCCTTAGGAAGAACCCTAATAAGCTGCTGATTTACCTTCCTAGGGTTACTGTTAGGCTTAGGCCTAGGACTTTTAAAACCAGGAAGCCCTGGGCTCCAGGCACACTGCAGCTGCGAAAGGCATCCCAAGGGGAGCGCAAAAGTGACACAACTTGGCTGCCACCACTGATATTTCCATGAGACCATCCCGAACCATAGGCTGATTTTCCTTCCTAGGGTTAAGGTTTGAGTTACGCCTGGGGTAAGGGTTCTATTAACCAGAAAGCCCTGAGTTCCATGAACACAGCAGCTGCGAAGGACTAGCCAAGAAGAGCGCAAAAGTACCACAACGTGCCTGCCTCCACAGCTTTTTCCTTGGGGACATGCCTAATTCCTGGCTGATTTGCCTTTCTCGTCTTAGGGTTGGGGTTCGGCCTAGGGCTAGGATTTTTTTAACTAGGAAGCCCTGAGTTCCAGGCTTACTTCATCTTCCAAAAGCATCCCAAAGGGAGTGCAGAAGTGCCACAACATGGGTGCTTTCACGGCTTTTCCCTTAGGAAGAACCCTAATACGCGGCTGATTTACCTTCCTAGGGTTACTGTTAGGCTTAGGCCTAGGACTTTTAAAACCAGGAAGCCCTGGGCTCCAGGCACATGCAGCTGTTAAAGGCATCCCAAGAGGGCCGCAGAAGTGACACAACTTGGCTGCCTCTGCTGCTATTCTCATGAGACAATCCCGAACCATAGGCTGATTTTCCTTCTTAGGGTTAATATTTGAGTTACGCCTAGGGTAAGAGTTCTATTAACCAGAAAGCCCTGAGTTCCAAGAACACAGCAGCTGCGAAGGACTACCCAAGAAGAGCGCAAAAGTACCACGACGTGCCTGCCTCCACAGCTTTTTCCTTGGGGACATGCCTAATTCCTGGCTGATTTGCCTTTCTCGTCTTAGGGTTGGGGTTCGGCCTAGGGCTAGGATTTTTTTAACTAGGAAGCCCTGAGTTCCAGGCTTACTGCATCTGCCAAAGGCATCCCAAAGGGAGTGCAAAAGTGCCACAACATGGCTGCTTTCACGGCTTTTCCCTTAGGAAGAACCCTAATACCTGGCTGATTTACCTTCCTAGGGTTACTGTAAGGCTTAGGCCTAGGACTTTTAAAACCAGGAAGCCCTGGGCTCCAGGCACACTGCAGCTGCGAAAGGCATCCCAAGGGGAGCGCAAAAGTGACACAACTTGGCTGCCACCACTGATATTTCCATGAGACCATCCCGAACCATAGGCTGATTTTCCTTCCTAGGGTTAAGATTTGAGTTACGCCTAGGGTAAGAGTTCTATTAACCAGAAAGCCCTGAGTTCCAAGAACACAGCAGCTGCGAAGGACTACCCAAGAAGAGCGCAAAAGTACCACAACGTGCCTGCCTCCACAGCTTTTTCCTTGGGGACATGCCTAATTCCTGGCTGATTTGCCTTTCTCGTCTTAGGGTTGGGGTTCGGCCTAGGGCTAGGATTTTTTAACTAGGAAGCCCTGAGTTCCAGGCTTACTGCATCTGCCAAAGGCATCCCAAAGGGAGTGCAAAAGTGCCACAACATGGCTGCTTTCACGGCTTTTCCCTTAGGAAGAACCCTAATACCTGGCTGATTTACCTTCCTAGGGTTACTGTAAGGCTTAGGCCTAGGACTTTTAAAACCAGGAAGCCCTGGGCTCCAGGCACACTGCAGCTGTTCAAGGCATCCCAAGGGGAGCGCAAAAGTGGCACAACTTGGCTGCCACCACTGATATTTCCATGAGAGCATCCCGAACCATAGGCTGATTTTCCTTCCTAGGGTTAAGGTTTGAGTTACGCCAAGGGTAAGGGTTCTATTAACCAGAAAGCCCTGAGTTCCAAGAACACAGCAGCTGCGAAGGACTTCCCAAGAAGAGAGCAAAAGTACCACAACATGCCTGCCTCCACAGCTTTTTCCTTGGGGACATGCCTTATTCCTGGCGGATTTGCCTTTCTCGTCTTAGGGTTGGGGTTCGGCCAAGGGCTAGGACTTTTTAAATCAGGAAGCCCTGAGTTCTAGGCACACTGGAGCTGTGAAAGACATCCAAAAGGGAGTGCAAAAGTTCCACAACATGGCTGCTTTCACGGCTTTTTCCTTGGCAAGAAGCCTAACACCAGGCTGATTTCCCTTCCCAGGTTTACTGTTAGGCTTAGGCCTAGGGCTAGGATTTTTAAAACTAGGAAGCCCTTAGATCCAGGGACACTGCAGCTGTTCAAGGCATCCCAAGGGGAGTACAAAAGTGCAACAACATGGCAGCTTTCACAGCTTTTTCCTTGGCACCATCCCTATACCTAGGCTGATTAATATGCCTAGGGTTAGGGTTGGGGTTCGGCCTAGGCCTTGGAGTTTTTTAACCAGGAAGCCCTGAGTTCCAGGCTTACTGCATCTGCCAAAGGCATCCCAAAGGGAGTGCAGAAGTGCCACAACATGGCTGCTTTCACAGCTTTTCCCTTAGGAAGAACCCTAATACGCTGCTGATTTACCTTCCTAGGGTTACTGTTAGGCTTAGGCCTAGGACTTTTAAAACCAGGAAGCCCTGGGCTCCAGGCACACTGCAGCTGTTAAAGGCATCCCAAGAGGGCCGCAGAAGTGACACAACTTGGCTGCCTCTGCTGCTATTCTCATGAGACCATCCCGAACCATAGGCTGATTTTCCTTCCTAGGGTTAATGTTTGAGTTTCGCCTAGGGTATGAGGTCTATTAACCAGAAAGCCCTGAGTTCCAAGAACACAGCAGCTGCGTAGGACTAGCCAAGAAGAGCGCAAAAGTACCACAACATGCCTGCCTCCACAGCTTTTTCCTTGGGGACATGCCTAATTCCTGGCTGATTTGCCTTTCTCGTTTTAGGGTTGGTGTTCGGCCTAGGGCTAGGATATTTTTTAACTAGGAAGCCCTGAGTTCCAGGCTTACTTCATCTGCCAAAGGCATCCCAAAGGGAGTGCAGAAGTGCCACAACATGGCTGCTTTCACGGCTTTCCCCTTAGGAAGAACCCTAATACCCGGCTGATTTACCTTCCTAGGGTTACTGTTAGGCTTAGGCCTAGGACTTTTAAAACCAGGAAGCCCTGGGCTCCAGGCACACTGCAGCTGCGAAAGGCATCCCAAGGGGAGCGCAAAAGTGACACAACTTGGCTGCCACCACTGATATTTCCATGAGACCATCCCGAACCATAGGCTGATTTTCCTTCCTAGGGTTAAGCTTTGAGTTACGCCTGGGGTAAGGGTTCTATTAACCAGAAAGCCCTGAGTTCCAAGAACACAGCAGCTGCGAAGGACTACCCAAGAAGAGCGCAAAAGTACCACAACGTGCCTGCCTCCACAGCTTTTTTCCTTGGGGACATGCCTAATTCCTGGCTGATTTGCCTTTCTCGTCTTAGGGTTGGGGTTCGGCCTAGGGCTAGGACTTTTAAAATCAGGAAGCCCTGAGTTCCAGGCACACTGGAGCTGTGAAAGACATCCAAAAGGGAGTGCAAAAGTGCCACAACATGGTTGCTTTCACGGCTTTTTCCTTGGCAAGAAGCCTAACACCAGGCTGATTTCCCTTCCCAGGGTTACTGTTAGGCTTAGGCCTAGGGCTAGGATTTTTAAAACTAGGAAGCCCTTAGATCCAGGGACACTGCAGCTGTTCAAGGCATCCCAAGGGGAGTACAAAAGTGCAACAACATGGCAGCTTTCACAGCTTTTTCCTTGGCACCATCCCTATACCTAGGCTGATTTATCTGCCTAGGGTTAGGGTTGGGGTTCAGCCTAGGGCTTGGAGTTTTTTAACCAGGAAGCACTGAGTTCCAGGCTTACTGCATCTGCCAAAGGCATCCCAAAGGGAGTGCAAAAGTGCCACAACATGGCTGCTTTCACAGCTTTTCCCTTAGGAAGAACCCTAATACGCGGCTGATTTACCTTCCTAGGGTTAATGTTAGGCTTAGGCCTAGGACTTTTAAAACCAGGAAGCCCTGGGCTCCAGGCACACTGCAGCTGTTAAAGGCATCCCAAGAGGGCAGCATAAGTGACACAACTTGGCTGCCTCTGCTGCTATTCTCATGAGACCATCCCGAACCATAGGCTGATTTTCCTTCCTAGGGTTAAGGTTTGAGTTACGCCTCGGGTGAGGGTTCTATTAACCAGAAAGCCCTGAGTTCCAAGAACACAGCAGCTGCGAAGGACTAGCCTAGAAGAGCGCAAAAGTACCACAACATGCCTGCCTCCACAGCTTTTTCCTTGGGGACATGCCTAATTCCTGGCTGATTTGCCTTTCTCGTCTTAGGCTTGGGGTTCGGCCTAGGGCTAGGATTTTTAAAATCAGGAAGCCCTGAGTTCCAGGCACACTGGAGCTGTGAAAGGCATCCAAAAGGGAGAGCAAAAGTGCCACAACATGGTTGCTTTCACGACTTCTTCCTTGGCAAGAAGCTTAACACCAGGCTGATTTCCCTTCCAGGGTTACTGTAAGGCTTAGGCCTAGGGCTAGGATTTTTAAAACTAGGAAGCCCTTAGATCCAGGCACACTGCAGCTGTTCAAGGCATGCCAAGGGGAGTACAAAAGTGCAACAACATGGCAGCTTTCACAGCTTTTTCCTTGGCACCATCCCTATACCTAGGCTGATTTATCTGCCTAGGGTTAGGGTTAGGGTTCAGCCTAGGGCTTGGAGTTTTTAACCAGGAAGCCCTGAGTTCCAGGCTTACTGCATCTGCCAAAGGCATCCCAAAGGGAGTGCAAAAGTGCCACAACATGGCTGCTTTCACAGCTTTTCCCTTAGGAAGAACCCTAATACGCGGCTGATTTACCTTCCTAGGGTTACTGTTAGGCTTAGGCCTAGGACTTTTAAAACCAGGAAGCCCTGGGCTCCAGGCACACTGCAGCTGTTAAAGGCATCCCAAGAGGGCCGCAGAAGTGACACAACTTGGCTGCCTCTGCTTCTATTCTCATGAGACCATCCCGAACCATAGGCTGATTTTCCTTCCTAGGGTTAATGTTTGAGTTTCGCCTAGGGTAAGAGGTCTCTTAACCAGAAAGACCTGAGTTCCAAGAACACAGCAGCTGCGAAGGACTACCCAAGAAGAGCGCAAAAGTACCACAACATGCCTGCCTCCACAGCTTTTTCCTTGGGGACATGCCTAATTCCTGGCTGATTTGCCTTTCTCGTCTTAGGGTTGGGGTTCGGCCTAGGGCTAGGATTTTTTTAACTAGGAAGCCCTGAGTTCCAGGCTTACTGCATCTGCCAAAGGCATCCCAAAGGGAGTGCAAAAGTGCCACAACATGGCTGCTTTCACGGCTTTTCCCTTAGGAAGAACCCTAATACCTGGCTGATTTACCTTCCTAGGGTTACTGTTAGGCTTAGGCCTAGGACTTTTAAAACCAGGAAGCCCTGGGCTCCAGGCACACTGCAGCTGCGAAAGGCATCCCAAGGGGAGCGCAAAAGTGACACAACTTGGCTGCCACCACTGATATTTCCATGAGACCATCCCGAACCATAGGCTGATTTTCCTTCCTAGGGTTAAGGTTTGAGTTACGCCTGGGGTAAGGGTTCTATTAACCAGAAAGCCCTGAGTTCCAAGAACACAGCAGCTGCGAAGGACTACCCAAGAAGAGCGCAAAAGTACCACAACGTGCCTGCCTCCACAGCTTTTTCCTTGGGGACATGCCTAATTCCTGGCTGATTTGCCTTTCTCGTCTTAGGGTTGGGGTTCGGCCTAGGGCTAGGATATTTTTAACTAGGAAGCCCTGAGTTCCAGGCTTACTGCATCTGCCAAAAGCATCCCAAAGGGAGTGCAGAAGTGCCACAACATGGCTGCTTTCACGGCTTTTCCCTTAGGAAGAACCCTAATAAGCTGCTGATTTACCTTCCTAGGGTTACTGTTAGGCTTAGGCCTAGGACTTTTAAAACCAGGAAGCCCTGGGCTCCAGGCACATGCAGCTGTTCAAGGCATCCCAAGAGGGCCGCAGAAGTGACACAACTTGGCTGCCTCTGCTGCTATTCTCATGAGACCATCCCGAAACATAGGCTGATTTTCCTTCTTAGGGTTAAGATTTGAGTTACGCCTAGGGTAAGAGTTCTATTAACCAGAAAGCCCTGAGTTCCAAGAACACAGCAGCTGCGAAGGACTACCCAAGAAGAGCGCAAAAGTACCACAACATGCCTGCCTCCACAGCTTTTTCCTTGGGGACATGCCTAATTCCTGGCTGATTTGCCTTTCTCGTCTTAGGGTTGGGGTTCGGCCTAGGGCTAGGATTTTTTTAACTAGGAAGCCCTGAGTTCCAGGCTTACTGCATCTGCCAAAGGCATCCCAAAGGGAGTGCAGAAGTGCCACAACATGGCTGCTTTCACGGCTTTTCCCTTAGGAAGAACCCTAATACGCGGCTGATTTACCTTCCTAGGGTTACTGTTAGGCTTAGGCCTAGGACTTTTAAAACCAGGAAGCCCTGGGCTCCAGGCACACTGCAGCTGCGAAAGACATCCCAAGGGGAGCGCAAAAGTGTCACAACTTGGCTGCCACCACTGATATTTCCATGAGACCATCCCGAACCATAGGCTGATTTTCCTTCCTAGGGTTAAGGTTTGAGTTACGCCTGGGGTAAGGGTTCTATTAACCAGAAAGCCCTGAGTTCCATGAACACAGCAGCTGCGAAGGACTACCCAAGAAGAGCGCAAAAGTACCACAACGTGCCTGCCTCCACAGCTTTTTCCTTGGGGACATGCCTTATTCCTGGCGGATTTGCCTTTCTCGTCTTAGGGTTGGGGTTCGGCCAAGGGCTAGGACTTTTAATATCAGGAAGCCCTGAGTTCTAGGCACACTGGAGCTGTGAAAGATATCCAAAAGGGAGTGCAAAAGTTCCACAACATGGTTGCTTTCACGGCTTTTTCCTTGGCAAGAAGCCTAACACCAGGCTGATTTCCCTTCCCAGGTTTACTGTTAGGCTTAGGCCTAGGGCTAGGATTTTTAAAACTAGGAAGCCCTTAGATCCAGGGACACTGCAGCTGTTCAAGGCATCCCAAGGGGAGTACAAAAGTGCAACAACATGGCAGCTTTCTCAGCTTTTTCCTTGGCACCATCCCTATACCTAGGCTGATTGATATGCCTAGGGTTAGGGTTGGGGTTCGGCCTAGGCCTTGGAGTTTTTCACCAGGAAGCCCTGAGTTCCAGGCTTACTGCATCTGCCAAAGGCATCCCAAAGGGAGTGCAGAAGTGCCACAACATGGCTGCTTTCACAGCTTTTCCCTTAGGAAGAACCCTAATACCCGGCTGATTTACCTTCCTAGGGTTAATGTTAGGCTTAGGCCTAGGACTTTTAAAACCAGGAAGCCCTGGGCTCCAGGCACACTCCAGCTGTTAAAGGTATCCCAAGAGGGCCGCAGAAGTGACACAACGTGGCTGCCTCTGCTGCTATTCTCGTGAGACCATCCCGAAACATAGGCTGATTTTCCTTCCTAGGGTTAAGGTTTGAGTTACGCCAAGGGTAAGGGTTCTATTAACCAGAAAGCCCTGAGTTCCAAGAACACAGCAGCTGCGAAGGACTAGCCAAGAAGAGCGCAAAAGTACCACAACATGCCTGCCTCCACAGCTATTTCCTTGGGGACATGCCTAATTCCTGGCTGATTTGCCTTTCTCATCTTAGGGTTGGGGTTCGGCCTAGGGCTAGGATTTTTTTAACTAGGAAGCCCTGAGTTCCAGGCTTACTGCATCTGCCAAAGGCATCCCAAAGGGAGTGCAGAAGTGCCACAACATGGCTGCTTTCACGGCTTTTCCCTTAGGAAGAACCCTAATACGCGGCTGATTTACCTTCCTAGGGTTACTGTTAGGCTTAGGCCTAGGACTTTTAAAACCAGGAAGCCCTGGGCTCCAGGCACTCTGCAGCTGTTAAAGGCATCCCAAGGGGAGCGCAAAAGTGACACAACTTGGCTGCCACCACTGATATTCTCATGAGACCATCCCGAACCATAGGCTGATTTTCCTTCCTAGGGTTAAGGTTTGAGTTACGCCTGGGGTAAGGGTTCTATTAACCAGAAAGCCCTGAGTTCCAAGAACACAGCAGCTGCGAAGGACTACCCAAGAATAGCGCAAAAGTACCACAACGTGCCTGCCTCCACAGCTTTTTCCTTGGGGACATGCCTAATTCCTGGCTGATTTGCCTTTCTCGTCTTAGGGTTGGGGTTCGGCCTAGGGCTAGGACTTTTTTAACTAGGAAGCCCTGAGTTCCAGGCTTACTTCATCTGCCAAAAGCATCCCAAAGGGAGTGCAGAAGTGCCACAACATGGCTGCTTTCACGGCTTTTCCCTTAGGAAGAACCCTAATACGCGGCTGATTTACCTTCCTAGGGTTACTGTTAGGCTTTGGCCTAGGACTTTTAAAACCAGGAAGCCCTGGGCTCCAGGCACATGCAGCTGTTAAAGGCATCCCAAGAGGGCCGCAGAAGTGACACAACTTGGCTGCCTTTGCTGCTATTCTCATGAGAGCATCCCGAACCATAGGCTGATTTTCCTTCCTAGGGTTAAGATTTGAGTTACGCCTAGGGTAAGAGTTCTATTAACCAGAAAGCCCTGAGTTCCAAGAACACAGCAGCTGCGAAGGACTAGCCAAGAAGAGCGCAAAAGTACCACAACGTGCCTGCCTCCACAGCTTTTTCCTTGGGGACATGCCTAATTCCTGGCTGATTTGCCTTTCTCGTCTTAGGGTTGGGGTTCGGCCTAGGGCTAGGATATTTTTAACTAGGAAGCCCTGAGTTCCAGGCTTTCTGCATCTGCCAAAGGCATCCCAAAGGGAGTGCAAAAGTGCCACAACATGGCTGCTTTCACGGCTTTTCCCTTAGGAAGAACCCTAATACCCAGCTGATTTACCTTCCTAGGGTTACTGTTAGGCTTAGGCCTAGGACTTTTAAAACCAGGAAGCCCTGGGCTCCAGGCACACTGCAGCTGCGAAAGGCATCCCAAGGGGAGCGCAAAAGTGACACAACTTGGCTGCCACCACTGATATTTCCATGAGACCATCCCAAACCATAGGCTGATTTTCCTTCCTAGGGTTAAGGTTTGAGTTACGCCTAGGGTAAGGGTTCTATTAACCAGAAAGCCCTGAGTTCCAAGAACACAGCAGCTGCGAAGGACTAGCCAAGAAGAGCGCAAAAGTACCACAACATGCCTGCCTCCACAGCTTTTTCCTTGGGGACATGCCTAATTCCTGGCTGATTTGCCTTTCTCGTCTTAGGGTTGGGTTTCGGCCTAGTGCTAGGACTTTTAAAATCAGGAAGCCCTGAGTTCCAGGCACACTGGAGCTGTGAAAGACATCCAAAAGGGAGTGCAAAAGTGCCACAACATGGTTGCTTTCACGGCTTTTTCCTTGGCAAGAAGCCTAACACCAGGCTGATTTCCCTTCCCAGGGTTACTGTTAGGCTTAGGCCTAGGGCTAGGATTTTTAAAACTAGGAAGCCCTTAGATCCAGGGACACTGCAGCTGTTCAAGGCATCCCAAGGGGAGTACAAAAGTGCAACAACATGGCAGCTTTCACAGCTTTTTCCTTGGCACCATCCCTATACCTAGGCTGATTTATCTGCCTAGGGTTAGGGTTAGGGTTCAGCCTAGGGCTTGGAGTTTTTTAACCAGGAAGCCCTGAGTTCCAGGCTTACTGCATCTGCCAAAGGCATCCCAAAGGGAGTGCAAAAGTGCCACAACATGGCTGCTTTCACGGCTTTTCCCTTAGGAAGAACCCTAATACCAGGCTGATTTACCTTCCTAGGGTTAATGTTAGGCTTAGGCCTAGGACTTTTAAAACCAGGAAGCCCTGGGCTCCAGGCACACTGCAGCTGTTAAAGGCATCCCAAGAGGGCAGCAGAAGTGACACAACTTGGCTGCCTCTGCTGCTATTCTCATGAGACCATCCCGAACCATAGGCTGATTTTCCTTCCTAGGGTTAAGGTTTGAGTTACGCCTCGGGTGAGGGTTCTATTAACCAGAAAGCCCTGAGTTCCAAGAACACAGCAGCTGCGAAGGACTAGCCTAGAAGAGCGCAAAAGTACCACAACATGCCTGCCTCCACAGCTTTTTCCTTGGGGACATGCCTAATTCCTGGCTGATTTGCCTTTCTCGTCTTAGGGTTGGGGTTCGGCCTAGGGCTAGGATATTTTTAACTAGGAAGCCCTGAGTTCCAGGCTTACTGCATCTGCCAAAAGCATCCCAAAGGGAGTGCAGAAGTGCCACAACATGGCTGCTTTCACGGCTTTTCCCTTAGGAAGAACCCTAATAAGCTGCTGATTTACCTTCCTAGGGTTACTGTTAGGCTTAGGCCTAGGACTTTTAAAACCAGGAAGCCCTGGGCTCCAGGCACATGCAGCTGTTAAAGGCATCCCAAGAGGGCCGCAGAAGTGACACAACTTGGCAGCCTCTGCTGCTATTCTCATGAGACCATCCCGAACCATAGGCTGATTTTCCTTCTAAGGGTTAAGATTTGAGTTACGCCTAGGGTAAGAGTTCTATTAACCAGAAAGCCCTGAGATCCAAGAACACAGCAGCTGCGAAGGACTACCCAAGAAGAGCGCAAAAGTACCACAACATGCCTGTCTCCACAGCTTTTTCCTTGGGGACATGCCTAATTCCTGGCTGATTTGCCTTTCTCGTCTTAGGGTTGGGGTTCGGCCTAGGGCTAGGATTTTTTTAACTAGGAAGCCCTGAGTTCCAGGCTTACTGCATCTGCCAAAGGCATCCCAAAGGGAGTGCAGAAGTGCCACAACATGGCTGCTTTCACGGCTTTTCCCTTAGGAAGAACCCTAATACCCGGCTGATTTACCTTCCTAGGGTTACTGTTAGGCTTAGGCCTAGGACTTTTAAAACCAGGAAGCCCTGGGCTCCAGGCACACTGCAGCTGCGAAAGGCATCCCAAGGGGAGCGCAAAAGTGACACAACTTGGCTGCCACCACTGATATTTCCATGAGACCATCCCGAACCATAGGCTGATTTTCCTTCCTAGGGTTAAGGTTTGAGTTACGCCTGGGGTAAGGGTTCTATTAACCAGAAAGCCCTGAGTTCCATGAACACAGCAGCTGCGAAGGACTAGCCAAGAAGAGCGCAAAAGTACCACAACGTGCCTGCCTCCACAGCTTTTTCCTTGGGGACATGCCTAATTCCTGGCTGATTTGCCTTTCTCGTCTTAGGGTTGGGGTTCGGCCTAGGGCTAGGATTTTTTTAACTAGGAAGCCCTGAGTTCCAGGCTTACTTCATCTTCCAAAAGCATCCCAAAGGGAGTGCAGAAGTGCCACAACATGGGTGCTTTCACGGCTTTTCCCTTAGGAAGAACCCTAATACGCGGCTGATTTACCTTCCTAGGGTTACTGTTAGGCTTAGGCCTAGGACTTTTAAAACCAGGAAGCCCTGGGCTCCAGGCACATGCAGCTGTTAAAGGCATCCCAAGAGGGCCGCAGAAGTGACACAACTTGGCTGCCTCTGCTGCTATTCTCATGAGACAATCCCGAACCATAGGCTGATTTTCCTTCTTAGGGTTAAGATTTGAGTTACGCCTAGGGTAAGAGTTCTATTAACCAGAAAGCCCTGAGTTCCAAGAACACAGCAGCTGCGAAGGACTACCCAAGAAGAGCGCAAAAGTACCACGACGTGCCTGCCTCCACAGCTTTTTCCTTGGGGACATGCCTAATTCCTGGCTGATTTGCCTTTCTCGTCTTAGGGTTGGGGTTCGGCCTAGGGCTAGGATTTTTTTAACTAGGAAGCCCTGAGTTCCAGGCTTACTGCATCTGCCAAAGGCATCCCAAAGGGAGTGCAAAAGTGCCACAACATGGCTGCTTTCACGGCTTTTCCCTTAGGAAGAACCCTAATACCTGGCTGATTTACCTTCCTAGGGTTACTGTAAGGCTTAGGCCTAGGACTTTTAAAACCAGGAAGCCCTGGGCTCCAGGCACACTGCAGCTGCGAAAGGCATCCCAAGGGGAGCGCAAAAGTGACACAACTTGGCTGCCACCACTGATATTTCCATGAGACCATCCCGAACCATAGGCTGATTTTCCTTCCTAGGGTTAAGATTTGAGTTACGCCTAGGGTAAGAGTTCTATTAACCAGAAAGCCCTGAGTTCCAAGAACACAGCAGCTGCGAAGGACTACCCAAGAAGAGCGTAAAAGTACCACAACGTGCCTGCCTCCACAGCTTTTTCCTTGGGGACATGCCTAATTCCTGGCTGATTTGCCTTTCTCGTCTTAGGGTTGGGGTTCGGCCTAGGGCTAGGATTTTTTAACTAGGAAGCCCTGAGTTCCAGGCTTACTGCATCTGCCAAAGGCATCCCAAAGGGAGTGCAAAAGTGCCACAACATGGCTGCTTTCACGGCTTTTCCCTTAGGAAGAACCCTAATACGCGGCTGATTTACCTTCCTAGGGTTACTGTTAGGCTTAGGCCTAGGACTTTTAAAACCAGGAAGCCCTGGGCTCCAGGCACACTGCAGCTGCGAAAGGCATCCCAAGGGGAGCGCAAAAGTGACACAACTTGGCTGCCACCACTGATATTTCCATGAGACCATCCCGAACCATAGGCTGATTTTCCTTCCTAGGGTTAAGGTTTGAGTTACGCCTGGGGTAAGGGTTCTATTAACCAGAAAGCCCTGAGTTCCATGAACACAGCAGCTGCGAAGGACTAGCAAGAAAGAGCGCAAAAGTACCACAACGTGCCTGCCTCCACAGCTTTTTCCTTGGGGACATGCCTAATTCCTGGCTGATTTGCCTTTCTCGTCTTAGGGTTGGGGTTCGGCCTAGGGCTAGGATTTTTTTAACTAGGAAGCCCTGAGTTCCAGGCTTACTTCATCTTCCAAAAGCATCCCAAAGGGAGTGCAGAAGTGCCACAACATGGGTGCTTTCACGGCTTTTCCCTTAGGAAGAACCCTAATACGCGGCTGATTTACCTTCCTAGGGTTACTGTTAGGCTTAGGCCTAGGACTTTTAAAACCAGGAAGCCCTGGGCTCCAGGCACATGCAGCTGTTAAAGGCATCCCAAGAGGGCCGCAGAAGTGACACAACTTGGCTGCCTCTGCTGCTATTCTCATGAGACAATCCCGAACCATAGGCTGATTTTCCTTCTTAGGGTTAAGATTTGAGTTACGCCTAGGGTAAGAGTTCTATTAACCAGAAAGCCCTGAGTTCCAAGAACACAGCAGCTGCGAAGGACTACCCAAGAAGAGCGCAAAAGTACCACGACGTGCCTGCCTCCACAGCTTTTTCCTTGGGGACATGCCTAATTCCTGGCTGATTTGCCTTTCTCGTCTTAGGGTTGGGGTTCGGCCTAGGGCTAGGATTTTTTTAACTAGGAAGCCCTGAGTTCCAGGCTTACTGCATCTGCCAAAGGCATCCCAAAGGGAGTGCAAAAGTGCCACAACATGTCTGCTTTCACGGCTTTTCCCTTAGGAAGAACCCTAATACCTGGCTGATTTACCTTCCTAGGGTTACTGTAAGGCTTAGGCCTAGGACTTTTAAAACCAGGAAGCCCTGGGCTCCAGGCACACTGCAGCTGCGAAAGGCATCCCAAGGGGAGCGCAAAAGTGACACAACTTGGCTGCCACCACTGATATTTCCATGAGACCATCCCGAACCATAGGCTGATTTTCCTTCCTAGGGTTAAGATTTGAGTTACGCCTAGGGTAAGAGTTCTATTAACCAGAAAGCCCTGAGTTCCAAGAACACAGCAGCTGCGAAGGACTACCCAAGAAGAGCGCAAAAGTACCACAACGTGCCTGCCTCCACAGCTTTTTCCTTGGGGACATGCCTAATTCCTGGCTGATTTGCCTTTCTCGTCTTAGGGTTGGGGTTCGGCCTAGGGCTAGGATTTTTTAACTAGGAAGCCCTGAGTTCCAGGCTTACTGCATCTGCCAAAGGTATCCCAAAGGGAGTGCAAAAGTGCCACAACATGGCTGCTTTCACGGCTTTTCCCTTAGGAAGAACCCTAATACCTGGCTGATTTACCTTCCTAGGGTTACTGTAAGGCTTAGGCCTAGGACTTTTAAAACCAGGAAGCCCTGGGCTCCAGGCACACTGCAGCTGTTCAAGGCATCCCAAGGGGAGCGCAAAAGTGGCACAACTTGGCTGCCACCACTGATATTTCCATGAGAGCATCCCGAACCATAGGCTGATTTTCCTTCCTAGGGTTAAGGTTTGAGTTACGCCAAGGGTATGGGTTCTATTAACCAGAAAGCCCTGAGTTCCAAGAACACAGCAGCTGCGAAGGACTTCCCAAGAAGAGAGCAAAAGTACCACAACATGCCTGCCTCCACAGCTTTTTCCTTGGGGACATGCCTTATTCCTGGCGGATTTGCCTTTCTCGTCTTAGGGTTGGGGTTCGGCCAAGGGCTAGGACTTTTAAAATCAGGAAGCCCTGAGTTCTAGGCACACTGGAGCTGTGAAAGACATCCAAAAGGGAGTGCAAAAGTTCCACAACATGGTTGCTTTCACGGCTTTTTCCTTGGCAAGAAGCCTAACACCAGGCTGATTTCCCTTCCCAGGTTTACTGTTAGGCTTAGGCCTAGGGCTAGGATTTTTAAAACTAGGAAGCCCTTAGATCCAGGGACACTGCAGCTGTTCAAGGCATCCCAAGGGGAGTACAAAAGTGCAACAACATGGCAGCTTTCACAGCTTTTTCCTTGGCACCATCCCTATACCTAGGCTGATTAATATGCCTAGGGTTAGGGTTGGGGTTCGGCCTAGGCCTTGGAGTTTTTTAACCAGGAAGCCCTGAGTTCCAGGCTTACTGCATCTGCCAAAGGCATCCCAAAGGGAGTGCAAAAGTGCCACAACATGGCTGCTTTCACAGCTTTTCCCTTAGGAAGAACCCTAATACGCTGCTGATTTACCTTCCTAGGGTTACTGTTAGGCTTAGGCCTAGGACTTTTAAAACCAGGAAGCCCTGGGCTCCAGGCACACTGCAGCTGTTAAAGGCATCCCAAGAGGGCCGCAGAAGTGACACAACTTGGCTGCCTCTGCTGCTATTCTCATGAGACCATCCCGAACCATAGGCTGATTTTCCTTCCTAGGGTTAATGTTTGAGTTTCGCCTAGGGTAAGAGGTCTATTAACCAGAAAGCCCTGAGTTCCAAGAACACAGCAGGTGCGTAGGACTAGCCAAGAAGCGCGCAAAAGTACCACAACATGCCTGCCTCCACAGCTTTTTCCTTGGGGACATGCCTAATTCCTGGCTGATTTGCCTTTCTCGTTTTAGGGTTGGTGTTCGGCCTAGGGCTAGGATAATTTTTAACTAGGAAGCCCTGAGTTCCAGGCTTACTTCATCTGCCAAAGGCATCCCAAAGGGAGTGCAGAAGTGCCACAACATGGCTGCTTTCACGGCTTTCCCCTTAGGAAGAACCCTAATACCCGGCTGATTTACCTTCCTAGGGTTACTGTTAGGCTTAGGCCTAGGACTTTTAAAACCAGGAAGCCCTGGGCTCCAGGCACACTGCAGCTGCGAAAGGCATCCCAAGGGGAGCGCAAAAGTGACACAACTTGGCTGCCACCACTGATATTTCCATGAGACCATCCCGAACCATAGGCTGATTTTCCTTCCTAGGGTTAAGCTTTGAGTTACGCCTGGGGTAAGGGTTCTATTAACCAGAAAGCCCTGAGTTCCAAGAACACAGCAGCTGCGAAGGACTAGCCAAGAAGAGCGCAAAAGTACCACAACGTGCCTGCCTCCACAGCTTTTTCCTTGGGGACATGCCTAATTCCTGGCTGATTTGCCTTTCTCGTCTTAGGGTTGGGGTTCGGCCTAGGGCTAGGACTTTTAAAATCAGGAAGCCCTGAGTTCCAGGCACACTGGAGCTGTGAAAGACATCCAAAAGGGAGTGCAAAAGTGCCACAACATGGTTGCTTTCACGGCTTTTTCCTTGGCAAGAAGCCTAACACCAGGCTGATTTCCCTTCCCAGGGTTACTGTTAGGCTTAGGCCTAGGGCTAGGATTTTTAAAACTAGGAAGCCCTTAGATCCAGGGACACTGCAGCTGTTCAAGGCATCCCAAGGGGAGTACAAAAGTGCAACAACATGGCAGCTTTCACAGCTTTTTCCTTGGCACCATCCCTATACCTAGGCTGATTTATCTGCCTAGGGTTAGGGTTGGGGTTCAGCCTAGGGCTTGGAGTTTTTTAACCAGGAAGCCCTGAGTTCCAGGCTTACTGCATCTGCCAAAGGCATCCCAAAGGGAGTGCAAAAGTGCCACAACATGGCTGCTTTCACAGCTTTTCCCTTAGGAAGAACCCTAATACCCGGCTGATTTACCTTCCTAGGGTTAATGTTAGGCTTAGGCCTAGGACTTTTAAAACCAGGAAGCCCTGGGCTCCAGGCACACTGCAGCTGTTAAAGGCATCCCAAGAGGGCAGCAGAAGTGACACAACTTGGCTGCCTCTGCTGCTATTCTCATGAGACCATCCCGAACCATAGGCTGATTTTCCTTCCTAGGGTTAAGGTTTGAGTTACGCCTCGGGTGAGGGTTCTATTAACCAGAAAGCCCTGAGTTCCAAGAACACAGCAGCTGCGAAGGACTAGCCTAGAAGAGCGCAAAAGTACCACAACATGCCTGCCTCCACAGCTTTTTCCTTGGGGACATGCCTAATTCCTGGCTGATTTGCCTTTCTCGTCTTAGGGTTGGGGTTCGGCCTAGGGCTAGGATTTTTAAAATCAGGAAGCCCTGAGTTCCAGGCACACTGGAGCTGTGAAAGGCATCCAAAAGGGAGAGCAAAAGTGCCACAACATGGTTGCTTTCACGACTTCTTCCTTGGCAAGAAGCTTAACACCAGGCTGATTTCCCTTCCCAGGGTTACTGTAAGGCTTAGGCCTAGGGCTAGGATTTTTAAAACTAGGAAGCCCTTAGATCCAGGCACACTGCAGCTGTTCAAGGCATGCCAAGGGGAGTACAAAAGTGCAACAACATGGCAGCTTTCACAGCTTTTTCCTTGGCACCATCCCTATACCTAGGCTGATTTATCTGCCTAGGGTTAGGGTTAGGGTTCAGCCTAAGGCTTGGAGTTTTTAACCAGGAAGCCCTGAGTTCCAGGCTTACTGCATCTGCCAAAGGCATCCCAAAGGGAGTGCAAAAGTGCCACAACATGGCTGCTTTCACAGCTTTTCCCTTAGGAAGAACCCTAATACGCGGCTGATTTACCTTCCTAGGGTTACTGTTAGGCTTAGGCCTAGGACTTTTAAAACCAGGAAGCCCTGGGCTCCAGGCACACTGCAGCTGTTAAAGGCATCCCAAGAGGGCCGCAGAAGTGACACAACTTGGCTGCCTCTGCTTCTATTCTCATGAGACCATCCCGAACCATAGGCTGATTTTCCTTCCTAGGGTTAATGTTTGAGTTTCGCCTAGGGTAAGAGGTCTCTTAACCAGAAAGACCTGAGTTCCAAGAACACAGCAGCTGCGAAGGACTACCCAAGAAGAGCGCAAAAGTACCACAACATGCCTGCCTCCACAGCTTTTTCCTTGGGGACATGCCTAATTCCTGGCTGATTTGCCTTTCTCGTCTTAGGGTTGGGGTTCGGCCTAGGGCTAGGATTTTTTTAACTAGGAAGCCCTGAGTTCCAGGCTTACTGCATCTGCCAAAGGCATCCCAAAGGGAGTGCAAAAGTGCCACAACATGGCTGCTTTCACGGCTTTTCCCTTAGGAAGAACCCTAATACCTGGCTGATTTACCTTCCTAGGGTTACTGTTAGGCTTAGGCCTAGGACTTTTAAAACCAGGAAGCCCTGGGCTCCAGGCACACTGCAGCTGCGAAAGGCATCCCAAGGGGAGCGCAAAAGTGACACAACTTGGCTGCCACCACTGATATTTCCATGAGACCATCCCGAACCATAGGCTGATTTTCCTTCCTAGGGTTAAGGTTTGAGTTACGCCTGGGGTAAGGGTTCTATTAACCAGAAAGCCCTGAGTTCCAAGAACACAGCAGCTGCGAAGGACTACCCAAGAAGAGCGCAAAAGTACCACAACGTGCCTGCCTCCACAGCTTTTTCCTTGGGGACATGCCTAATTCCTGGCTGATTTGCCTTTCTCGTCTTAGGGTTGGGGTTCGGCCTAGGGCTAGGATATTTTTAACTAGGAAGCCCTGAGTTCCAGGCTTACTGCATCTGCCAAAAGCATCCCAAAGGGAGTGCAGAAGTGCCACAACATGGCTGCTTTCACGGCTTTTCCCTTAGGAAGAACCCTAATAAGCTGCTGATTTACCTTCCTAGGGTTACTGTTAGGCTTAGGCCTAGGACTTTTAAAACCAGGAAGCCCTGGGCTCCAGGCACATGCAGCTGTTAAAGGCATCCCAAGAGGGCCGCAGAAGTGACACAACTTGGCTGCCTCTGCTGCTATTCTCATGAGACCATCCCGAACCATAGGCTGATTTTCCTTCTTAGGGTTAAGATTTGAGTTACGCCTAGGGTAAGAGTTCTATTAACCAGAAAGCCCTGAGTTCCAAGAACACAGCAGCTGCGAAGGACTACCCAAGAAGAGCGCAAAAGTACCACAACATGCCTGCCTCCACAGCTTTTTCCTTGGGGACATGCCTAATTCCTGGCTGATTTGCCTTTCTCGTCTTAGGGTTGGGGTTCGGCCTAGGGCTAGGATTTTTTTAACTAGGAAGCCCTGAGTTCCAGGCTTACTGCATCTGCCAAAGGCATCCCAAAGGGAGTGCAGAAGTGCCACAACATGGCTGCTTTCACGGCTTTTCCCTTAGGAAGAACCCTAATACGCGGCTGATTTACCTTCCTAGGGTTACTGTTAGGCTTAGGCCTAGGACTTTTAAAACCAGGAAGCCCTGGGCTCCAGGCACACTGCAGCTGCGAAAGACATCCCAAGGGGAGCGCAAAACTGTCACAACTTGGCTGCCACCACTGATATTTCCATGAGACCATCCCGAACCATAGGCTGATTTTCCTTCCTAGGGTTAAGGTTTGAGTTACGCCTGGGGTAAGGGTTCTATTAACCAGAAAGCCCTGAGTTCCAAGAACACAGCAGCTGCGAAGGACTACCCAAGAAGAGCGCAAAAGTACCACAACGTGCCTGCCTCCACAGCTTTTTCCTTGGGGACATGCCTTATTCCTGGCGGATTTGCCTTTCTCGTCTTAGGGTTGGGGTTCGGCCAAGGGCTAGGACTTTTAAAATCAGGAAGCCCTGAGTTCTAGGCACACTGGAGCTGTGAAAGATATCCAAAAGGGAGTGCAAAAGTTCCACAACATGGTTGCTTTCACGGCTTTTTCCTTGGCAAGAAGCCTAACACCAGGCTGATTTCCCTTCCCAGGTTTACTGTTAGGCTTAGGCCTAGGGCTAGGATTTTTAAAACTAGGAAGCCCTTAGATCCAGGGACACTGCAGCTGTTCAAGGCATCCCAAGGGGAGTACAAAAGTGCAACAACATGGCAGCTTTCTCAGCTTTTTCCTTGGCACCATCCCTATACCTAGGCTGATTGATATGCCTAGGGTTAGGGTTGGGGTTCGGCCTAGGCCTTGGAGTTTTTTCACCAGGAAGCCCTGAGTTCCAGGCTTACTGCATCTGCCAAAGGCATCCCAAAGAGAGTGCAGAAGTGCCACAACATGGCTGCTTTCACAGCTTTTCCCTTAGGAAGAACCCTAATACCCGGCTGATTTACCTTCCTAGGGTTAATGTTAGGCTTAGGCCTAGGACTTTTAAAACCAGGAAGCCCTGGGCTCCAGGCACACTCCAGCTGTTAAAGGTATCCCAAGAGGGCCGCAGAAGTGACACAACTTGGCTGCCTCTGCTGCTATTCTCGTGAGACCATCCCGAAACATAGGCTGATTTTCCTTCCTAGGGTTAAGGTTTGAGTTACGCCAAGGGTAAGGGTTCTATTAACCAGAAAGCCCTGAGTTCCAAGAACACAGCAGCTGCGAAGGACTAGCCAAGAAGAGCGCAAAAGTACCACAACATGCCTGCCTCCACAGCTATTTCCTTGGGGACATGCCTAATTCCTGGCTGATTTGCCTTTCTCATCTTAGGGTTGGGGTTCGGCCTAGGGCTAGGATTTTTTTAACTAGGAAGCCCTGAGTTCCAGGCTTACTTCATCTGCCAAAGGCATCCCAAAGGGAGTGCAGAAGTGCCACAACATGGCTGCTTTCACGGCTTTTCCCTTAGGAAGAACCCTAATACGCGGCTGATTTACCTTCCTAGGGTTACTGTTAGGCTTAGGCCTAGGACTTTTAAAACCAGGAAGCCCTGGGCTCCAGGCACTCTGCAGCTGTTAAAGGCATCCCAAGGGGAGCGCAAAAGTGACACAACTTGGCTGCCACCACTGATATTTCCATGAGACCATCCCAAACCATAGGCTGATTTTCCTTCCTAGGGTTAAGGTTTGAGTTACGCCTGGGGTAAGGGTTCTATTAACCAGAAAGCCCTGAGTTCCAAGAACACAGCAGCTGCGAAGGACTACCCAAGAATAGCGCAAAAGTACCACAACGTGCCTGCCTCCACAGCTTTTTCCTTGGGGACATGCCTAATTCCTGGCTGATTTGCCTTTCTCGTCTTAGGGTTGGGGTTCGGCCTAGGGCTAGGACTTTTTAACTAGGAAGCCCTGAGTTCCAGGCTTACTTCATCTGCCAAAAGCATCCCAAAGGGAGTGCAGAAGTGCCACAACATGGCTGCTTTCACGGCTTTTCCCTTAGGAAGAACCCTAATACGCGGCTGATTTACCTTCCTATGGTTACTGTTAGGCTTTGGCCTAGGACTTTTAAAACCAGGAAGCCCTGGGCTCCAGGCACATGCAGCTGTTAAAGGCATCCCAAGAGGGCCGCAGAAGTGACACAACTTGGCTGCCTTTGCTGCTATTCTCATGAGAGCATCCCGAACCATAGGCTGATTTTCCTTCCTAGGGTTAAGATTTGAGTTACGCCTAGGGTAAGAGTTCTATTAACCAGAAAGCCCTGAGTTCCAAGAACACAGCAGCTGCGAAGGACTACCCAAGAAGAGCGCAAAAGTACCACAACGTTCCTGCCTCCACAGCTTTTTCCTTGGGGACATGCCTAATTCCTGGCTGATTTGCCTTTCTCGTCTTAGGGTTGGGGTTCGGCCTAGGGCTTGGAGTTTTTTAACTAGGAAGCCCTGAGTTCCAGGCTTACTTCATCTGCCAAAGGCATCCCAAAGGGAGTGCAGAAGTGCCACAACATGGCTGCTTTCACGGCTTTTCCCTTAGGAAGAACCCTAATACCTGGCTGATTTACCTTCCTAGGGTTACTGTAAGGCTTAGGCCTAGGACTTTTAAAACCAGGAAGCCCTGGGCTCCAGGCACACTGCAGCTGCGAAAGGCATCCCAAGGGGAGCGCAAAAGTGGCACAACTTGGCTGCCATCACTGATATTTCCATGAGAGCATCCCGAACCATAGGCTGATTTTCCTTCCTAGGGTTAAGGTTTGAGTTACGCCAAGGGTAAGGGTTCTATTAACCAGAAAGCCCTGAGTTCCAAGAACACAGCAGCTGCGAAGGACTTCCCAAGAAGAGAGCAAAAGTACCACAACATGCCTGCCTCCACAGCTTTTTCCTTGGGGACATGCCTTATTCCTGGCGGATTTGCCTTTCTCGTCTTAGGGTTGGGGTTCGGCCTAGGGCTAGGACTTTTAAAATCAGGAAGCCCTGAGTTCTAGGCACACTGGAGCTGTGAAAGACATCCAAAAGGGAGTGCAAAAGTTCCACAACATGGTTGCTTTCACGGCTTTTTCCTTGGCAAGAAGCCTAACACCAGGCTGATTTCCCTTCCCAGGTTTACTGTTAGTCTTAGGCCTAGGGCTAGGATTTTTAAAACTAGGAAGCCCTTAGATCCAGGGACACTGCAGCTGTTCAAGGCATCCCAAGGGAGAG